>JAHBCN010007674.1:0-42284 GCA_019359885.1 Listronotus oregonensis | reverse complement strand
TTTTTTGAGGTTAGAAAAAAAGGGTAACATGTTTTGGGGAATTTTGCCAGGAATTTTGATCTAAAGGCAAAATTATTACAAAGAACATAGGTCTCATGAAAAGTATACCCAACATTTTTTTTTGTGGCTGTATTATTAATGGTAAAATAATTTATAGTTTTAGCAAAAAGCTAATTTTTCTGGTAGATTATATTATTAAACTATGTTTTATTTTGAAAATAACGTTATGAACAATAAAAATACTTCATTTTTAATTTATAAAAAATAAAAATGATGATATAAAAGAATCAACAAAAATTGATTTAAAGTTATAAAATTTTAAAATCATATTCCTGTCAAATGGTTATAAAAATCCTTTTGGTCAGGCCTATTTTAAAGGTTTTGACGTCATTTTCTTTTTTATTTTTAAAGCAATGCTTGTACCCATGTTGCCTTAAAAATAAATTCTGAATAAAAATTAGATTTTTTATTATTATTTTTTATTCGTTTTTTGCATTTATTTTGCAATTTTTTTATCTAAAAAATGCCACTTTAGAAGAAAATTTCATTCGCTTAAAAATACTTTCTACATATTAGTGCTGAAAATGCATAAATCTTGATTAAATTTAAAATTTTTAAAACGCTGATAAAATTACTAAGTTCTCAAAAACGCGAGGAAGTAATTGCACTTTCTATTTAAAAAAAAAAATATATCATTCCCCTTGAGTTTGTTCCTTATTTAAAATGACAATAGCCTAATATATTACCGATCTTAAATTGTGTATAATTCTCAATTATTCCAATTAATTTTTAAAAAATATTTGATAAATATATTAAAAAAAATAAACATTTATATTTTATTTATTCTTTCACTTTGTCTAATTATCGTCTCACTCCTATTATTTTAGATGATTCGCTCATTCAAATGTTTTTGTGTGCCCCAATTTTGGCCAAGCTCATTAAGAAAAATAACAAGAACCAGATATTTCTAACGTAAAGGTTACAAGGTTGACGGATTAGTTCATTGACATAAAATTTAAATTAAAACGGAAAGTTTAATTAAAAGATAAAAAAATATTGGAGAGTATAACAGTACCTACGTCGCACGATTTTAATAGTCTGTGTTTGTTTTGTGTGTGTAGGTTTTTCGTTTACTTTTCGGAAAAATCTTGTTACTTAAAAAAATTAAAATCTAAATATTAAAAGATTATAAGTAGAACAAGCCTTATCTGTTTTTGGTTGGATAAACCAGGTTGCGGGTGTATTTTTAAGGGAAACCCTTTAGAGACGTTAATGTAACAAGAATCAACCACTCACAATTGTCCAGAACATTTGTTACATAAACTAAATTTAAAAAAAAAACGAAAAATTATTGCTTATAACTTTAAAAATATTGGTCGTAGAGAAAAATTATAGACAGAGAAAAATTTTACAATTATATTTCCTACAAGATGGGTTATGCTTGTTCTGATACAGCATTCGAAGTTCTTTTGGTGATTTTTTGGACCCTTTAGGTTCTTCTAAGAACCTCCCTATTCGGCCACAGGGCATTAGGTATATGATAATAATAATAATAATAAATGGTTTTTTATTCCAAAAAAAAAACGTATTCATACAATTTACAATAAAAAAAAAATGTTTGGAACAAAGGGCTACATCAGCTTGCCCTATATAGAAGCAGCTGCTAGAGCCCAAAAAATATATAAATATATAACTATTTTATTAAATGGTAAGAAAACTTAAAAAAGAGTGGTAAATAGAAAAGAGATAGAAAGACAGAGATAAAGAAAGAGAAGTGAAAGGATAGACAAAGAGAAAGAAGAAGAATTAAGGGAAAAGGAGGATGGGGGAGGTTAATGTGGATCGCATTTTTTTCTTAAACGAGGCTACTGACGAGGAAAATTCCATAACCTTAAATTTATTTATTAGCAAAGCAATTTGGTAGGAGAATGATTTTTTAAATATTAGCAATACGTAACTGAACGAAGTACAATGAAGTTACGTATTGCTCCTACATGTGAAGTATCCCTGATGCATTTTATCGCATCGCCTAGATGGGCGTGCTTCTATTTGTTACATGTAAAGTACCGCGTCAGAGAAAGAGAAAACGTCTTGATTTCTTCTCAGAAGGTCTTCCAACTTAGTAACCCACACTGGATCTAACAGGGCTTTTGCAGAAAAAAATACCAAGTCTTGCAGAGCATCAGGTAGTTTACTTAAAGGAACTTCAACAGGTGTAGTAAAGGTATGGGTAACTATCATATTAGCGGGTTTTACGCCCCAAATTTTTTGTCACCTTGTTGGACTTGTTGAGGGTAATCTTCAGGTTCAGCATTTTGACAAATACCGTATTTCTTCTGTTTTGCGTCAAAGTTCTTGCGGGTGGGAATTCTTTAAGCGTATAGTGAACTTTTTTTAATTGGTTCAACTAATAGGATTTCACTTCTTCTAAGTCTTCACACCATGCTTGGATTATGGCTTCTGAATTTGGGGGTAATATGACATCTTCTGTGTACAACTTCGAATGGATACTTCATTTCCGGTGGAAATCTCATTACAATCTCTTCATTACTAGTTCGCAGATTGTTGTGAAGGTCAAGTAAAATTTTGATGTTCCATAATGTCAAGCCCAAAGGGATAACTTCGTCCATTATGTCAGCAACAAACACAACGTGTATAAAAGTTGTTGTCCCAAGGTTATTCTTGCTTCATGTATGCCTTTGGTATAACTTCTCCATTGGCAGTTTCCAAAATATAATTTTTCTCGGACGAAATATTTTGCAATGGGCTACGATGTTGGGCCCTTTTACAAAGTTTTGGGAACCAGTATCTAGTACCATTTCACATTCCCGACCGCATATATTTCCAGGTACTACCAAGCTGGAGCCGTTGTTTTGCAGCGGGGATACTCTTATTATTGTTGTTGATGGGGTGCACCTAGCCAGTTTTCGCCCTAAAGCTGGCTACTGAGTTTTCCGAACTACTGGCAGGGACATTAAATCTGGTACAATTTCTTTGACATGCCCCTTTACCACTTTCCCGCAACAGATGTTATTTCTTCGTCTAAATGTCATAGTGTTGTCTCTTTCTGTTTGTTTTTTGAGGAATATCTCCCTTTCAACTCCTTCATCACTTTTAAAATCATTATTTGAATTTTCATTTGGAACAAAGTTCATCCTTCGAACTCTTGTCTGGGCCTCTGGATGTTTGTTTAGCTGTTTTAAACTGAAGTGCATAAGCAAGAGCTTCGGATATTTTCTTAAGTCTGGCCATTGGGGCGGCGATGGATGCGACCCCGTCACCTACATGGAAGTATCCCTGATGCATTTTATCGCGTCGCTAGATGGGCGGGCTTCAATTTGATTACATAAAGTATGCCTGATGCATTTAATCGCGTCGCGCTAGTGGGCGAGAACCTTTATAGTTTAAATAAATAGGAGACTAACCAAGAAGACTTGGATAAAGACGGAACATCCAATTTTTCATCGGACGGCATATTTATCGCACTGTGGGTTTATGTGGAGGTAGTATGACTGCGCAGCGCTATACCCACGATGTTTCACAACCGCCTTCCTTTTTGGAAACATTGCAAGATTCACTTGGGTGAAATATCTGAGCTATTTTGAATTACTTTTTATTTATCAGTTGACCTAAAAATTGTAAAAGTATGGTCAAAATTACACCACTTCTACTCGGTGTTGCATTTTCTATGACACTTATGTATATTATGACAAAAAATGACATTCAAGGCGCCATTGTATTCAGAATGATATGTCATAATCAAATAAGAAAAAATATGTCGGTGCTCTCACTTTAAATTTAAAAGTATTAGTATTTCCTGCCAAACCGCATATTTATATTAAATTATGTCGTGCCAGATTATATATTTTAATTTTAAAAAATTAAAATGTCTCAGGGAAAACCACCACTGAAAAACACCTGGTTTACGTATTTTCTAGACACCCTGTATATAAACTAAATGATTTATGAAAAATATATGTTTAAATATTTTAAAAAGTCTCGAAACACCCCCGTGTTTACATTTGCTAATACAATAATCCCAAATGAAATTCTACATACATATCCAATCTAACTAACTAAAATATTTAATACCAATTTAACTGAACATATCTCTCCACGAATATAAAGCTATTTGTAGTTTCAACCCGAATTGTTCTCCATCCAGTTTTCAATATAACCCCACTCGAAAACAACTAACTAAAACTACTAAAAGCGTCAGAACTTTTGAGATCGACCAAATACAGCTAAAATCCATTTTAGCGAAATAGATTAGGAAAGGATTGTTAGTTAACTATCCTTGTCTAACATTAGCAACAAGTATAGAGCGAGGACCCTCTTCAAGATAAAATATTCATGGTATTTGCGTAACAGTGTCTGGGTGCCCAGGAGATTACATTTCGGCTACTTGGTAGGGTTGTTATTTCAACCAAAGGTCATTGTTTTTTAAACATATGACAAGCTTTTTTGACTTTTGAGTTAACCGATTTTTTTTAAAAGTTTTAAATTTTAAATAAAACACCGTCTATATTTTTGATTTTTAGGTCTAGTCCAGTACAGCCCCGTTTTGGCTAGAAATTCTATAGAACACTTCCTAAAATTATAAAAATTTAAGAGTAAGTAGTCCATACCACTAATTTAAAGTCTCCCCAATGCCGTTGGTTGCTTTTACCGAGCGGGTGAAAACTACCCCTTTTCGGGGTTGAAAAATTGGTTTTTAAAAATTACTGTAGAAATTAATAGACCTACCAATTTTAAGTCATTTTTCTTCCATAAACTTTTTTTCCTACAGGGAATATTTTTGGGAGTTATTTGCGTTTAAAATTTTTTGATTTTTTACCATGTTTTTAAACGGTTTTTAAAACTATTACCCAAATTTACTTTATCGCAAGCCCCAAATTAAAAAAAAGTTGTAGCTAAAAAAAAACAAAGAAAAGGGTTTTTATTTATGGTTGCCCCAAAACCTATAATTAACTGAGAAATGGCTTTTTAAAAAGCCAATTTTTGTTTTTAAAGAAAAAAATCGAAATTTTTAAATTTCCCAAATTATAAAAAAATGGGTTTTTTTGAAAAAAACTGAAAAAAAAATTTTTTATAGTGCTTAAAAAAAACCCTTCATTTTTTTTTTTTAAAAAAGGGTTCCTAGCAAAAAACTGACCGAGTTATGACAAAAATTTAAGATAGACGAAATTTTTTTGTAAAAAAAAGGGAAAAAACAACCCCTTTAAAACCCCCCCAATTAAAAATATTTGTTACCCCCTTTTACAATTCACTTTTTTATATACCTTAGTAAAGTTTGTGTTTGAACGATGAATAAGCCCTTATTTTGAAACGATAACAATTTAAAAAAAAAAAAAAATAAAATTTTTCTAAAAAAAAAGTTTTTTTTTTTAATATGTTAAAAAAAAAAAGGCGGATTGTAAAAATTACAAAATCCCAAAAAAAGTTTCCCTTTTTTTTTTTACTGAAAATTTTTATTTAAGGTTTTTTTTCGTAAGTGAAAAATTTGGGGGGAAGATATGGACCCCAAAAAGTTGTAGCTAGTGGTTGACTATTTCCCCATTTTTGAACCCTTCCCCTTTTCCCAGAATAAGGGAAAAAAAAATAAATTTTCCCCTGGTTTTAAAGGGTTGTATTTACCTTTAAAATGCTTTTTGGAAAATTTTTTTAGCATCAAAATTGAGGAAGTTTAGTCAAAAAAACCCTTGAACTGTTTTTTTTTAGTTTTTTTGAAAATTTTTTATTTTGATGGTTGATTTAAAAAGGGGATTTATATTTTTAAAAAATAAGGAATTTTATAACAAAAATACAAAATTTTTTACTTTTATAAATATAATTTTTTATATATATATATATATATATATATATATATATATATATATATATATATATATTTATATAATTATAATTTAAAAAGAACGTAATGCCCAAAATCCGGTGTTTTTAAAATTCTTTTGTTATTTTAATAAAGGTTTAATATTTTCCAAAAGGTAAAAAAAAGTTACCCCCTTGCTTCACCGATAAAAATTAAAAAATTTTTTATTTAAAGGTTTAAAAATTTTTTTATAAAAATGTCCAAAAATTTGCCAGGGATGGGCCCTAGGAGGCGTATTTTTTTATAATAGTTTATAAAAGCCTAATTTTCTCGCTGAAAGTCCCAATAAAGTGGGTCTGTATGTCTGTGTAAATATTGTCATGGCAATCTACGATTATTTTTGAATAAAAAACCTTACAATAATTTTTTTGTCAGATGTCAAATAAAGTGATGGGGGAAGGTTTTACCCCGAAAAAAAACCTTGTTATGACAGTTTGGCTTGGCCGACTTTACTAAAACAACTTTTGATTAAAAGTGGACTTTTGGAAGTATTTTCCGATAAAAATAAAACAGTGCAGCTAGATTTTAGGAAAAAAGTACTCCCTTCACGCAACACGTAAACGACGCACACGTATGATCGGGTCACCGAAAGGAGCCAAACTATGCCAAGTTCCAAGATTCACTTTCCCAAATTCCCACCTCCGTTAGGAGAAATTTTCCCCCTTTCGGAGTGACTGGAGGGAGTACTTTTTTCCCATAACACTTTTTCTTTGTTGGGCTGTGTTATCTCGATAATTAGGTACTCCTTTTACCGACTTTCCGATAACAAAAAACATCCTCGCCGTTAATTAAACATCAATTTTTGCATTCTAACTCTCTTGTTACAATGTTGCCGGATTGAAAATTTATCAGAAGGTCTAATACTCCTGTTCTTACGAATGACAATAAAGCAATACCAGCTGTCAGTCTCATGCATTTCTTAACAGTCCATCTGCAGAAGCCCTCCACTTCACCACTTGTTCACTTTCTTATACCTAGAGTATCTAAACTGCAGAATCTACTGCCTGGAAAGGTCATTTTATCACCTACAAACCTACCAGTATTTTAAACCCATATTTATAAACTGCTTTCCACTTAAGACATCTACGATACGATATTACTTATGTCTTAAAGCTTCGTAGATTTTCCGGAAAAAAACTTGAAAATAAATAAAATATTTTTTCACTTATTTATAATATTTTCATCCTGTATTAAAAGTCTTTAACCTTAATACATCAAAATATCAAGAAAAACTCTCTCCGCAATATTTCTTGTGGTCATCCTTTCAATATCAAGTAACCCATGTTGACAGAAGAATTACGCTGATCCAAACAACTGCCGTCCACAATGGCGCCTCGCAAACCAGACAAAAGACGGTCGGCAACGCAATCTTTTTATTTCCGCGTTCATATATCACTATTTCCATGGCCTCCGGGGATATTTGAATGAATTTAGATTATGTTTGGATGAATGGATGGATAATCGAGAAATATGGAGAAAAGTGGTCATAGTTTCTATTATTCTCGTGAATAAAAAGAGGATTTTTGCCTATCGGAGCTTGGAGTTTTAAAAACTTTTGATTTATGTTGGATTTATTGAAATTTGGCTTTAAATGTGGCCCTAAGAGGGTGGTTGGTGATTGATGTTGAAAAAAATATACTTATATCTGCTATGTATATTTAGAAAAAAAAACAGCTTAGTTATGAATAAGGAATATGGTATTTTTAAAAAGTTGGTTAGATTTAGATCTGGATACAAAGTAGACATTACAATATTTTAAAAACTTGCAATGCAATAATTTTTTGGTTTATCGTCAAATTTGCAATTAAAAAAAATTAGATAATTTGATACCCGACTGTATTCTAGACAGTGTAAAGATGTTTTTACAATATAAAAATATTTTTTGTAGTCTCATTTTTTCTGCAATTTTTATATCTGATTACGCGCACTTTTTGTTTTTTTTTAGAAAAAAAATAACGGCTCTTGGCTAATAAATATTTCAGTAATTTTTAGGGTACAAACTTTTAAATTTTTAACAGTATCTAGGTGCATAGCAGTGCGCCAGGTCAAGTTCTGTTCTGATACACACAGTGTGTATTTACACGAAAGGTTTCACCGTAATTTTCTCCTATCAAGTCAAAATCCACCTCTATATTTGTATCTGAAAGTGCGGAGGGTGATAAACATCACTGCACCTAGGCTTCAGTAGGCCCGTTGTGCTACCTCCTAAAGGGGACTCCTCACTCAGTACGCTGCCCATCTTACTGATTTAACCGCCGACGGAAATCTCCTTAATGTCGGCGAAATAAAGCCAATACTTGCCCAGCATGGATCTTCTCTTGGACGAGAGTGCAGGGCAGTCACAAAGGATGATGCTCCACCGTCTCGTTTTCCTCTTCACAACCTCTACACAGAGGTGTGTCATTTATACCCATTCTAAAGAGGTGTTTCCGTAGTTGACAATGTCGCTGTATCTCTGTCAGGATAGTTCAATAACTCCCTGGAAAAGTTTACTGTTCCATCCCATCGTGTTGGAACCTGCTGATGAGTATTTTTTAGGTCCCTCATCGTAGATCCTGTCAGACCTACGAAAGGTCGGGTCCAAAAGGTTTTGTCCGGCAGCCTTCCTGGCCAACGAGTCAGCGATGCGGTTGCCTTTGAAGTGCGCCTGTCCTTTGGTCCAGCAGAGAGTGACCAAATTTATGCTGGAAGCGTCCACAAGGGCACGGTGACATTCTAGTACCAGAACCGAGGTGTAGCGTGGTCTTCTTAGGGCTAGTAGTATCTGTCTGCAATCCGTATGGATAAGCATGACTTTACAAGTCATGTTTCTACTGCTTATTTATTTTGCAGCTATGGTTATGTCTGTAAGCTCAGTTTGGAACACCCATAGCCCATTTGATGTTTAAGTTAAGAGATCTAGAATAAATTTCACATCCAGTGCCTTCTTTTGTTTTTGAACCGTCTGTGTAGATATTAATTACACTTGCCACGTTTGTGTTTGATTCTCCTTTGACGTCAATTTTGTAGGGTTTGTTAAAAACAAAACATGGCGCAATAAAGTCCACTTTCGCCTACAGCAGTGGAAGCGATCCTATCGCTTCACTCCACAAACGACTCCTCTGTGCGCCAACTCCCACGTCGGGCATTATACCTACTGTGCGGAGGCGCAACATAACCGTCAAAACGACCTCCTTGACGAATATGTCAAGGGGTGTGAGGTTTAGGATTACCTCCATGGCCTTAATTGGTGTTGTTCTCATGGCTCCGGTGGTGTTGAGACAAGCCATTCCCTGTACATGGTCTAGCTTTCGGATAACTGTCGTCTGCTGGGCTTTCTGCCCCAGACAACAGCACCATAGGTTAGCATAGGTCTTATGATGGCCGTATAGATCCACAGGGTGACTCTAGGTGACAGTCTCCAGGATCTACCTATGGTCCGGGACACTGTTTATAAGAAATGTATGCTTTCTTAATTCTTTTCTCCAAGTGGAAGTTCCATGTTAGCTTAGTATCAAAGGTTACCCCAAAGTATTTCACCTCTGTAGCAAAGCTTAGTTGTGTGTTTAGGAGTCTAGAAGCGTTCAAGTTCACCATCCTCCTTTTTCTTGTGAAGAGAACGATCTCTGTCTTTTTTAGCGCGTGATCAGCACACCATCTTGAATCTCCCATTTCAAATTTCTACCCAAGATTCTTAATCTGCCCAACATTGATTTTTGAAAATAAAAATTAAGGTTTTAAAAACATCTGCCTATTAAAATCTTTAAATAAGGAAACACACCCAACATGTGATTTTTAACCACAATGTGTTGTTTTACAGGGACTGAGAAGCAAATAAAACATTTTTTTTCGTAACCAAACAGTGTAGTATTCAAAAACGATCATGAATTTTACTTGTATTTAATCTTAAAAGTTTGATTACTTGATCTTAATAATTTTTTAATATATCCTTGAGATAAGCCTAAGGTACTTTTAAATGGGACATTTTATTATTACTTTTGAGGGTGTCTTACAAAAATGAATTTAAATTTTAATACATATTTATATTTCGCAAGCAGAGATATTATTAAACGGCACTTGTAAAAATCTACGCATACGTAGAAAATGCGAAAAAGATGTAAGCGAATTACAAATGGGTTTCCCTGAAGGACTGGGTACCAGGGAGGCCTTATTCTCACTGTCTGTCCTATTGCAAAAGTGCAGAGATCAACAGAAAAGAGTATATCTATGCTTCATAGACTATATTAGAGCTTTTGACTGTGTTAATCACACCACACTATTAGAACTGCTGGAAAGAAAAGGTGTCGATGCCCAAGATCTAAAAATCGTTCACAATCTTTATAAACAGCAAGTGGCATCTGTTAAACTGGAAAACACCGAAACAAGTACCGTACCTATAGTCAGACAAGGGTGTGTACTTAGTCCCATGCTCTTTAATATGTATTCAGAAGTTATTTTCTAAAACGCTTTGGACGAGACAGACGGTCTGAAAGTCAATGGAAAGTTTATAAACAATTTAAGATAGGCCGACTACACAGTGATAACCGCAGACAGTCCTGAAAGTCTGAAGCGCCTAATCGACAGCATATCGACTTCCGGGGATGCAATGAGACTAAGGATTAATATCGCAAAAACAAAAATCATGCAAATAAGTCGCAATTCGCATAACAACTTCAGTATAAATATATACGGTACACCAATAGAGCAGGTTACAAAATTTAAATACCTAGGAAGTTCGATCAGCGAGGATCTGAATCCTGAGATAGAAATTAGATCCCACATTGAACAAGCTAGAGCCAATTTCATTAAAATGCGGAACCTGTTAACCGACAAAACACTTAATTTAAACATAAGATTTAACTTTTTAAATGTTATGTGTATTCCACGTTACTGTATGAAGTCGAGGCCTGGACGCTAAAAGTCAGCAGTATTAACAAGCTGGAAGCATTTAAGATGTGGGTATATCGTAGAATGCTACGCATTCCATGGACCGACCATATCACTAATCAAGAGGTCTTACATAGAATGAACAAGGACCGAACAATTCTTGAGACCATAAAAAAGCGAAAGACAGTTTACCTTGGTCATGTCATGAGGCAGGACAAGTACAGATTCCTGCAACTGATTATGGCGGGCAAGATTGAGGGAAAACGTGGTCCTGGACGTAGATAGTGCTCTTGGTTGAAAAACATAAGGGATTGGACAGGCTTAGATTCAAACTTCCTGTTAAGAAGAGCCCAAGACAGAGACGAATTTGCCAGAATTGTTGCCTATCTTTATCGAATGGAGAAGGCATTTGAAGAAGAGGATAAGTTGCTTATAATTATCTCAAGAATCCCATTTAAAGCCTTATGAACATCCAGCATCCCAAGTTTGGAAATACAGTTAAAAGAATATTTATTTAAGGGTGGTTTCATGTTGATCTCAGAAATAACATAGAGTAACAGCACTTGCAGCAAAATGAGGCCAAAATTATATTTCGCGGCTCAGGCTCTATGCTAAAATCTTTGACGCTTGATTTATCATCTGGATGATGTAGTATCATTCGTATCGTAGTTTCTATTTGTAAGTATAAAAACTAAAGATGATCCGATAAATAAAAATCGATTCCTTGCCTTCCATTCCTTTTTTCCTTAAGAAAGGAATCGTGATTCGTATTGGTGATTTGATTCCTTCACGAGAATCCGGATCCGTAAATCGATTTTTTTTAAAGGATCCGTCCCACCTCTGTCCCCTACTATAATTTTTGGTTAAATAAACACACCACCAAATTTAAAGATTTAAATGAAAATTATTAAAAACACTGTATCAATTTAAATTAAGCAAAATTTTATCGTTCTATTTAACAGAGCACGAGTTAATAGAGTAAAAAGATACACTAATTGCAAAATCGTGTTCCCGGTCATTAAAATATAGTCTAAATAAGGGGTTTTATTTGTAGGTATCTCGTTTCGCTAATAACTATTTATTGGTTTTTCTGCTTTATTTCAGAGCCATTTGTTACGCAAATGGGTTGATTTTAAGAGGTGTTTATAACATTGTAGAAAGAAAGAAATATTAAATACGTATAGAAAATATTGGTGGTTTCTAATATTATTAATAATTTTTAATTTATGGAGTTTTATTACTAAATTAATTGATTTTAAAGAAAATATTATTGACTCAACACAAGAATACCATGTTTCCCTGAAGGTGTTATTGTATAGTCAGGTAAGAATAGAGTTGCCATATGATAATTTGATAAAGGAGGGCCGATAAGTCTAAAAGGAAGGACTTTTTTTAAAAGGGAGGACATTTAAAAGTAAACCATAATTTTTTAAATCTAATTTACTTTATTCTAATCATATATAGCTGAGCTGCCAATTTTTGCAAAAATATCTTAATTTTTTAACAAACAATTAAAAAAACTAAACAGAACTACAGAAGAATTTTCAGATATAAAATTCTTCACATGACATGTTTTTGAAGTTGTATTGAACAAGAATCCAAAATTTGACTGACTCCACACGTCTATTTCTCTCTTTGCTCCATTGAGTATTAATCAGCGAAATAGTTATTTTCCTATCAAGTGCGCAAAGTGATACCTTTCCGCACGCGACTGCCGTTGCGCATTTGTTAGGAACAAAATTTTTCCTACGAGCTCAGATAATACCAATATTAAAGCAATGATTATCTTTTAAATTATGTTTAATCTGCAAGAACTACTACAACATATTTATAAATGGGAATTATTTGTTGATAACATTTACAACAAAAGAACAGTTATAAGCATATTGTAAATTAATTGCAGAACCTGTAATTTCATTTAGCGGGTGGCTTATGGAAGCGCTTATTGTACGGCTTGATGAAGGTTGACTTATTTCAGGAGGGGAGTTGTTCATGGTCAATATTTTATTCGACATATCCTTTTTCTGATTTATGGATTCATCAATGTAGCTCTCAGCTACAGCCGTTGATTTCCAGTCCCCAAGTCGCTTGACATTGGTAATTCCTTCTCCAGAATGCGCTAACATAGTCGCAGAGGATCGACGAAAACTATGTCCAGTGTACTCTTCTGGATTTTTTAATTTTAGGTATGCAGCAATTTCTGAGGGCATTTTACCTATTGAATTTATTTCCACACTTTGCGTACTGCATGCTCCTTGTTTATACTGGACAAAAAAACGTCTGTGTGGGGTATGTGGTTTTCGCAAATTTGCATATTTACGGTACAATTGCAGATAAAGTCCGTTATTTGTTCCATCGGACACTACAAAGATTCTGGAAGTGTAATTTTTACTGTCAGGAATTTTCACCACTATCAAATTTTCATTATCCTGTATGTCATCAATCATTATTTTTGTAAGTTCATCTCTCCTACACGCACCGGCTAATCCAACAATTGTAGCAACTTTAATTAGAAGGTAAATATTATCAGGTGCTTCTTTCATGAATCTTGAAACTTCTTCTTTGCTGAAAGTTTTTGATTTTTTTAGCCGGTATCCCACGTTTTGGTGTTTAAGTAGTGATATTAGCTTGAAATATGAACTTAAATCAAGGTTCCTTTTTACTTTGAGGACACATTTTAACATAGAGTACTTACTCCATAAAGTATTAGGTTTATACGTTTTTTGCAAATCCGCAAAATAGGCCAAGAACACTTCTTTAATACTTTTTGTCCCCTTGCTGGAGCACCAGTTTTCGAAATGACTATATTGATTCTCATATTTTTCACGAGATTTTGCTCGTAATAAATTCAAACTTACGGTATTTGCTGCATCCAGGATAGAATCTGGTAGCTCCTCATCGGAACTACTCATTTTAAATAATTATTTTTGTCGGATTTTTATTTAATTAAAAAAAGATACTATAACGCCTTTTCATTAAAAATGCTTGTTTGTATTGAAATTCATTTGTGCGATTGCTTGTTCATATGGAAACGAAGAAAAAATCTGACATGTGTTAAAATCACCAAGATTACATATTGTTGCTTGACTTGTCATAATCATTTATTATTATTATCAAGGGAATTAAAAAAATGTTTTTTTTGTGTTTTTGTTGAAATATTGAAAATTACGAAGTAACAAACAAAAAAGAGAATAAAATAAAACTTGCAATCGGTTCGTATATTGCATGAAATAGCCTACAATTACTAAAATACATATAAATCTTGCTTAGCTGTAAGATTTTAGAGTAGTTTCACTTTTCCGCACGCAAGAATAAATGTGCCATAACTTCAGTTGAAATCAACAGATTTGGTAAAATGCCGGTCCAAATGGCTAAATTTCTAAATTGGCCTGATTTCCATCTTTACACTGGACATTGGTTCCAATGTTCCTTAGCTAGTTTGTTGACGGACATTGGTGCTAATCTTACTACAATTAGGAGACACGGTGGATGGAAGTCCAGTACAGTAGCAGGGGGTTATACAGAAGATTTGCTACAAGAGAAAAAAAATGCTGATCAAATTTTGTCCAAAACTTTAGTGAATGACATTGTTTCTGCCCGGGTACATATCTTACCAAAGTAAATTGTGTTACAACCACCAATGAGGTTGGCCATGGAGTTTCTATTCTAATTATATTTTTAGTAATTGTACTTTAAATTAAATAAAGAATTTATTTTGATCTAAGTATTACGTTTCTGTAATTTCTTATTTGTGTTAAGTAAATCACTTTTATCACAAGCGCTAAAAGTAATTAATTTTAACGCCAGTGTTATAAACTGGCATTTTAGAAACTGACAACATGCATATAAAATCAAACTTTTACTGACGTTTGTAGAAAAAGGCACTTAAATCCCAAACTACTCTAAGAAATATTCTTATTAAGATAAAACCGGACAACTAATTCTATTTTTTTAAATTTTAATGCCTTTATCTAAACCAAATTTATTGGTAAATTTCTTAAAAAATAGCAAAATTTTAATACGTCTACTTTAGTCCAGACTACTTGATTTGACTGAAATAAATTGGATTTAATATTTGGATTCGGCTCTTCCCAGCACTAGTGAATCATTTTCCATACCTGGTTTAAATTTTGCGGCTTAAATCCCTATTTGTCAATTTTGATTACAATTATACCCAAAAGTTTTTGATCGAATCAACATCGCGAAAATTAAGCTATGGCAAAACTTCTACATTTTAAGTTTAAAACCATTCCATTACTACATAGCCTGTGTGGACTCGACAGGTATTTTGTTGGTATGTAGAAGTATTTTTGGAATAAATTTGTTAAGTAGATGGAAACAAAATGTTTAATAATTCTGAAAATTTTTGTAAAAGTCGTCTCTTAATTGGTATAACATAACCTGAAAAGGTGAACATATTATAAATAGAAAAAAGGCTATTGCAATTTTAAATTATACCATTTCAAATATAATTTTATAATCAAAAGATTAATTTTCTCACCATAATTAAAATATTTTTTAAAGTATATCAAGTAAAATAATCCAAATTTTATTAAAATATCTTCCTAAAAAAGCTGACATTAAACTCCCCTTCAGTGACGTTCACATGCACAGATAGATAAACCCTTTAGGTTCATAATTGATGGCATGTTTTCGCAATCAGTTGTTCCCCTATGGATGATGCGTCCCGTCATGCGACTATATATCTCTACGGCCACCCCTGCGGGTGACAGCGCTGCTATGCGGCGGGAAGCAACAGTCTCCAGAGGCGTACAATGACCAATAAAATATTCTTTTTAAACTAAGCTTAAAAAAATTATATTGTCATTAATTATGGTAACAGGCACCTTGCACTAATATTTTTTTTCGGGCCTAGTCTTTATTTTATTTATACCAATCTTTCCACTAGTCTTGTTCCTTTTACAAGACTGTATAACTCCGAGACTGGTTGGTTAATATATTCCTGGTTTTTTTTTTCCTTGTGACAGCTCACGAAGGATTTTTCATTTACATATATAATATATGCTAGACATATACAAAAAAATATATGCTCCTAAGTACCAGTAACCCATCTTTTTCCCCAGTTCCGTCAACGCTGTCCAAGCACTGAAACATGCAAATATTGTATTTCACAGCACCTTTTTAGACAACGCGGAAGTGCCACCGCGGACGTTATTTAAAATAACTACTACCTAACTATGTCTCTCCCGGCGGGGAGACATAGTTTCCAAAAAATGCCTGTCTTTTGTGAATCAACGCTTCACATTCTCACAGGATGTGGTAGGCTGTTTCTTTTCCCTTATCGCGCACTCTGCAACTTAGGCCCAAATTGTATGAGACTATCTTGTGCTGGTGTCCTCTTAGGTTATTGTGCCCTATTAGCAGCTCTACTGTTATGCGAAGTCTTTTTTACTTTGTCGGAGTGGTTTTTTCTTTGTTCTTTTGGATTGGTTCTTTATGAAGCATCTCTCATAACTTATTCTACTGATGCTGGACCAGTATTTTTTGTGTTTGTTTGGGATCTATTTCCTAGTTTGCCCTTGTGCTGTGGTTTTGGTCACTCCTAGGGCGGGTTCTGATCCAAAGTATGGTGTGGATGATCCCTGTCTCGCTAGCTTATCCGCTTTTTGTTGCCCTCCATTCCCGAATATCTCGGTGACCACAGGAGAGCTACCTTGTTGCGTTCTTCCAAGACTTTCAGTTTTTTTTTGTATTTTCATGTCAGCTTGGATGTTACATTGGGGTTTGCTAGTGCCCCTAGTGATGCCTGGTTGTGTGGCTTTTTTGTGTTAATTGCGCTGGATTTTGATGGTGTACTTACCCTTTACATTTCTGCATATTTAATTGCCATTAAACCAATTTAGCTTAAATCCGAATAAAGGAACGCGATAGATTTTCTGTTTTTGTCCCGAATAAAGTAAATTAACGAAGCAAAAAAACTATTATTGGTACTCGGCTGAGCTTGTGTCCTTACAAGTCGATTTGGCCTAACTTTAAATTTAAAGGGCCAGGTGTGATATTGAAATGTCGACGCAATTCGACACTATTTTTTTTTTGAAAAAAAATATTTTGAAGACGGTTCTTTATTTGGCAAAGAAAAAAATAGGACACCTTTTTAAAACATATATTATGGACATGGATACTAAAATAGAACTGACTTAAAAACAAACACATATTAAATATTTGAAAAAAAAAGATAATACCAAATACCACGTACAGTTTCCATTAACCCATTTATGCAGACCACTTAGAAAAACTCTTAAAACCTTTTCGAAATCTAAATTTTTAAAAGGTTTTATGAATATGCTCAAAATGTATTTCAATTTTGCTTTAGGAAATTCTACGAATTTTTTAATTCCTTATGATAGCAATGATGTAATTTGTCTATCTCAATAAACTAAATGGAGCTAACAAGGTTAAATAATTTTTTGTTCCGCAAAAATTGGCCCTTTTTAAGTGAGAATTAAGAATTGGAAGACTTTTTATGACTGCGAATGTGGTTTAAGGATAATAAATGGAAGAACATTTTTGGTGACTCAATTCATAAATAATTAAATTTTCTATGAAAAAAGATATCTGCATTACTTTGCGCTATTTTTTTAAAATCGGGCTTAAAAAATTTAATATTGCTTTGAAAGTTAGTATCGTCTATCAACTATTAAAGGTGCTGTATACAGTATACAGTTATTATTATATTTTGCATCACTTTAACCTGGTACCCCGTTAAAATAGACCGGGCAAAAATAGCCTAAAATATATAGCCCCGACAAAACAGTTCTTGCACAATATCGCCCTGTCCAAATTGTCTGAAGATAAAATAACTCTAAACCGAAACTAACTAATGGGACCACTTTGGTCCTGGTCCCAGGGTATAGCCTGGCCCTATTGATTTTTATGAACCGGCAGATCGCCTAAAACAGAAAAAAGAAAAACTCCCAAAAGAAAACCAACAAATTCAGAATACTGATCTAAGTGGTCGCATTTTATTAAAAAAATCAAAGGTACTAATCCCAACAAAAACATATATAAAATTTATATTTTTCTTTATAATTTTTAGAAAAATATTTTTTTATCCTGGTAGTAGGAATGTGTTGTAATTAGATAATAACATAATGGATTTCACTATAAGCAACCTCTTAATAGGCTTTTAAAGAACATTGTTCGTCTACATATTAACTTAGGTTCACTCTCTGGATAGATTATACTCCGCAATATCCACTTTAAACATAAACCTATTAAATTATCCACCCCGTACTTTAGTTTCCAACAGGTTTCCATAGAATGGAGCCGCAGACTCGCTGAGAAGTTGCAAATGTTGCAGCGGAATAGCGGAATGAGAGGAAACGTCATGAATTATTGTCTCCATACCGCCGTTGGGTGCACACGGGGGGTCGGGGACTATAAAGGGAATGTAGGGTGCGTTTGCAATAATTTGGTTACGAGATATATGCACGGGTTATTGGTAAAAGGAGAAAAAGCTTAAATTAAAAATTTAAAGTAAAAAGAACATGTGTATCATACCATACCATATTGAAAAATGTTAATAAAAATTTAGTATTGAATTAATATTTCATATTATAGTTATTAAGGTATCAAATATATTATTAGGATAATAACGCTTGAGGTCGATGGTGTGTTTCCTAAGGGCCTTTGACCCGAGGGATATACGTTGACCGAAAGCGTTATTATCCTTAATACCCGTGGTGCCTTCAATGTTTAATGTCCGACTAAATATTCTTTATATAAGAAAAAATTGAATGAATTTTGAATGTATTAGTTTAAACCAAATCAAGTACTAGCATTTACCTGAAAAATTTGTCGAAACGTAATTGTAGTAACCATGGTTGTAAGTTATTTGTCAATAAGACAGCACATAAAAAATAATTTTGCGATTGAGGCATAAAAATGTCCGAAGTAGTGGAAAATACCCATCTCCCCCAAGATATTTTAGTGAAAGCTGCTAAAGCTGACCATGCGCTTGTGCCAGAAAAAACTAGGCGGATTTACGAGAAAGAATATTTCCATTTTGAGGCCTGGCGACGGAACAATTTTCAAGATATGTCAGAGTCATATTCTCCAAATTCCCTTTGGACAAAGTTTTCAATGTTACGTAAAGAATTAATAGTTCATAAGAAGATAAGAAGTAATGAAAAGTTGATTTCTCTGCAACAGTTCCAACATATTTGGGTTTATCTGATGCTAAGGCGTACGTACAGGTCATTGTTTAAGACGTACAGCGGCAACAATTCATTCTAAAGCGGGAGGTAGTTCCGAGAGCTTAATGATGTTAGGAGGCTGGAAGAGTTCTTTGGTAGCACGAGGGTACGTGGATGATAGTGAAAGCTCCAAATTGGCTAATGCTTCCCTTGTAGTTGGAAAAAGTATTACTTCAAGTAACACAGCAACTGCGGTGGGGTTTGAAAATTGTACGTATTACTTTAAAAAATAATTTTTATTATAATAAGTATATTGTGTAATTATGTTTGTATTTTCGTAATAAATGCTTAAATAAGGATAATTTATTGTTTATTTATTGGTAAATTTGTAGGCCCTGGGGCGTTATTTTTTTCATAACGCCCTAGCGTAATATTTTGTATTTAACTGACTTTGACATAATATTATTATTTGTCAAATAATATACCAGTCGGACATTAATACATAAACAAATTCTGTACTTGCATTATAAAAATATAAGAAATAAGAATTTGGTCCGAGAATTTTTTAAATAAATGTAAAATAAAAGGAAGTTATCAAAACATAAAAAATAAAAAGTAAATGTGTATCATACCCCGTAAAATATTAAAAATGCATACAAATAATTAATAATCTATTATTGTTTTATGTAGATGCATAAATTAATTTTTTATTCTGAATTTTGTACCAAAGTTTTATCAAAAAGTAGTTAAGGGACTAAACTACCGGAGTCAGCGCAGCTTCTTGGGTTTTTTGTGCCTAATCTCCCATTATCTTTTATACCAATCCTCCCATTAGTCTTGTTCCTTCTACAAGTCTGTATAACCCTGAGACTGGTTGGTTGATATATTCCTGTGGACCTATTTTTGCTGCCCAAATAATGCTTGTCTATTTGAATTTAACACTTTACATTCGCACATAATATGACGGCTGTTTCTTCTCCCTCGTCGCACATTCTGCAACTTGGGCCCCCATTGTATGAGCCTATATTGTGTAGGTGTCCTCTTAGATTATCGTGCCCTGTTAGCAGCCCTTCTCTTATGCGAAGTCTTTTCCTACTTTGCCTTAGTAGTTCTTCCTTCGTTCCTTTGGATTGGCCCCTTATGAAGGCCTCTCATGGTTTATTCTACTAAGGCTCCCAGTATTTCTTGTTTTTGTTTCGGATCCATTCCCTAGTTTGCCTTTGTGCTGTGGTTTTGGTCACTTTACGGCACGTTCGGGTCCAAAGTATGGTGTGGATGATCCCTGTCTTGCTAACTCATCCTTTCTATTCTCGATTGTCCTGGTACCCACAGAAGAGTTACCCTATTGCGTTCTGCGAGGACTTCAAGTTCTCTTTGGCATTCCCATGTCAGCTTGGACGTTCCCTTGGGGTTAACTAGTGCTCTTAGTGACGCCTGACTGTTTGTTATTATGCAGATCCGCTTGTTTTTATAAGCTCTCCTGTTATTTTTTTTTGCTTAATGCAGTAAAGCATATATTTTCGTTTAAAATACAGAACTGTGTATTTCTGGTAAAATGGAGAATTTAATTAATTTTAAATAAATCAGAGGTTATTGTGTTAGAAACATTGTCTTTTTTTTCTTTGTGAAAACGCAGTCAATTTCGGTGTTTTTTTGTGTTGTATGGTCAGACATTCTAAAATTACGTTTTTTACTACTATAGTGGCAGTTTTTAAACGCAAAGTCATTATTCTGCTTATTTTATTTATAACGTTATGAAAATCCACGGGCTTATATCTGATAAGACCTAGTTATTAAAAAACTTTTTAATTACTAAATATTTTTCGTTGCATGTACCCTTTTGCTATAAAGAATGTTGTAGTTAAAAAAATAAATAAATCTAACTAAGTTAGCGTAAAGAAAACTTTACTGTTAAATTTTCCACATCTCGGCTTTTTTAACCAAAAATGTATCAGATATTGTCTACTATTCTGGAACTAATCCGTAATATGTTTTTTGCTTGTTTTTACATGTTTGTCCTTTTTTTTATATTTGTTATTAGTAAGATCAAGGTAAAATGGGAAAAAGCTTAAAAAAATAATAATAAGTAAATAGAAAATGTGTATCATACCCTGCCATATTAAAAAATGCCAATAAAAACCAGTAAAAATGTATTTATTAATTAATATTTTATGTAAATACATAAAGGTTATTCCATACTTGCAATATTAAAATATAAAAAATTTATTCTAGGAATTCGTGAAATAAATGTAAATTAAGAAAAAATTTAAAATGAAAAGTAAAAGTATATCATACCATATAAAATATTGAAAAATGTATACAAATATTTATTAGGTTAATAATATTTAATGTAATGCATTTTAATTATTTTTTATTCTAAAATTTGCATTAAAATTTAATTAACAAGTAGTTAATCGACTAAATTAAAATTCAGTAAAATATTATAAGGATCAAGATCAAAAATGTACAGGGTCTTTGATTATATTTGCGTGGCTTCTAAAGCCTTTATTTTTAAAGACAGAAAAAAAAGTTTTATATAAAAATTGTAGGTTTTTTCCATATTAGCTTTTAAAATTATCAGTTAAAAAATATCGCAATAAAAAAATGGAAAAATATAGGCAACTTTAACTTTTTTAAATTGAACACCCTGTGTATTATGGGCTACAATAAAAGATCTTTTTTTTTTGATTTCAAATATATATATATATATATATATATACATTAATGATATTTGAATAAACCATTTTTGAGATATTTAAGCTTAAAAAATAAATAAATTAAAAAAAAATCATATTACTACCAACAAGAAAGCCATAAAAACAATAAATTTGACGTATTGATATTGTAAAAAGTTGAAATTTATCATTTTAACTATTAAAATTAGTTTGTATTGCTCTTTGTCGTGTGACGACAGTGCAAAGGGAATATTACTTATTATATCCTTAACAACGGGTAACATCTATAGATACTATTAAATACATGGTAAGAAAGTTTATTGAACGAAAAAGCTTTAAAATGGAGAAAAGGACTGCAGCACGAAATGAAAACAAAGTTTTGGATATCCTCGTTTTTTCAGGATAATTATTATACTTTTTCTATTGGTCTAGCACTAACTACTTTTAATAATTTTAGAAAATCCTGAAATATGAATCTCGGATGCGGCATCTAACCTTAATAAAAAAGATTATAAAATTTATTTAACCTTAAAATTTTACAAATTTTATCCTTATAAATTTATGTCCGTTCAGAATTTTCCTGAACAAAACATGCAGGACGACCCAAGTATGCATTGGAAATAGCTAAGTTTATGCAGCAGGATCCAAATTTTTTGAATAAAATTCTATTCACCGACAAGTCTTCCTTTACTTTAGCAGGAATGTTTAATCACAAAAATAAACATTATTGGTCCACAGAAAACCAACTCCAGCAACATAACAATTTTATTGTTTCCATGCCTTTCTTGATACTAATATGAAACTTTTTTGTAATTTATTTATAATTTAACCTAAAATATCTCAAAATTTTTAAAATTTTAAATTTTAATTAAATTTTTTATATATATTTAAAAAAAAAAAAAGAAAAAAATATCTTTTGTTGTAGCGCATAATATACAAGGTGTTTGATTTAAAAAAGTTTAAGTTGCCTATATTTTACAATTTTTTTATTTTTTCAACTGATAATTTAAAAAGATAATATGGAAAAAATCCTACAATTTTTATATAAAAATTTTTTTTTGTCTTCAAAAATAAAGGCCCCAGAAGCCACGTATATAATCAAAGACCCTGTACAGGTCGGCAGAAACCATATGTACTTAATATACTGATTTACCCTAGTTTAATCAAACATTTTTTTTCCTTAATTTTGCGAAAACTTAAATAATTTTGGTGTATGTTTGTTGTATGGTAAGAGTATAGTGGAAGTTTATAAAAGGAAAGTTATTATTCTGTTTTTTTATCCAAAATGTTATGGAATCCCACAGTTTTTTTTAACTGATAACACCCTGAAAACTTTTTAACTACTAAATATTTTTCGTTTCATGTACGCTTTTGCTATAAAGAATACTGTAATTTGAAAATAAATTTATTTATATAAAGTTGGTGTAAAAATAACTTTACTTTTCCAAATCTCGGCTTTTTTGACCGAGAATGTATAAGATATTGTCTACTTTTCTGGAACTCATCAGCAAAATGTTTTCTGCTTGTTTTTTACATGTTTGTCCGCTTTTATTTTCTTTTTATATTAGTCCTAAGTAAGGTCACAGAGAGACCTTTTCCTCCCACAATACCCTTTTAGGCCGTTTTGCATTGTGCGTCCCTAATAAAATACAAACGTGACTAACTTTACATTGTTGGAATTCGAATTCTAAATGGCAACAGGTCAGTTTGAATTGTTGTTTAAGTTTATGTAATTTATACAAAAATATAGGGTCTTAAGACAATCCTCGTACACTAAAAGCCTAAGTAATAATGTTCGTATGTGTCTTGAGTAAAGTAAGAGGTAGTTTATTAACACGGAACCTAAAGATTTAAAGTTTTATAGAAGAGGATAAAACCTCTGCAGGCAGTTAGTTTGACGGTTTAAATATTCTGGGGATAAAAAAACGAACAAATTGGAAAGTTTGGAGTTTCTCCAGATTGACTGTAAAGGAATGCATAAGAGTGACACTATTTCTTCACTTTCACAAGACCTCAAACTTATCTTGGATTGGGGCGCCAAAAATCGTGTTCAGTTTAATGCCTCAAAAACACAGCCATGTTCGCTGTCGCGAAAAAAGTCTGCGAATGCTCATCCCTTATATATTATGAGCGGCCAAGCTCTGCAGAACAAAGAGTCGTTTAATCTAGTCGGCGTTACTTTTGAGAATAACCTTAACTGGCACAAACACATTTCATCCATAGCTTCGACAGCTTCAAAAAAGATTGGATTCCTCTTTCGAGCCAGAAAATATTTCTCTTCTTCCAATCTGTACACTCTGTATGTATCCCAAATCAGACCCTCTTTGGAATATTGTTCTCATGTCTGGGGAATGGCGTCCCCTACAACACTTACCCTTCTGGACTCCATTCAAAGAAGAGCTGTTCGTCTTATTAATGATCCAATGCTCACAGAAAGGCTTCCTCTTCTTGCCCATCGTCGAGCTGTAGGGGATCTGTCGCTCTTCTATAGGTATTTTCACGGTTTCTGCTCAGAGGAGTTGGCCAGTATTGTTCCTTCTCTGGCAGCTCCCAACAACACGTAGTGCAACTTTTATGCATCCTTTTATAGTTCAGTTAGAGAGGACCCGAACTTTCCGCTTTCTTCGTTCCTTCATCCCTAGAGTGTCAAGACTATGGAACCTGCTGCCCACAGAAGTTTTTCCTTCTCCTCCCAATCTCCAAAAATTTAAGTCCCGTGTGAACAAACTCCCTCTCACCACACTGAAGACACCCACGGTACGTTAGTACTTAGGCATCAGCCTTCGTGGACTGTCCCAAGATAAATGCTTTATTGGGCACTGCTATAGGGGGTATTAAATTAAGCTAATTTTTTGCAGCATAGGCCGTAAATGTATCTATAAACAAGCGACAGATCTTTTTCAGGTTGTCGATGGGCAAAAGAAGGAAGCTTTGCTGTAAAAAAAGGAGGACAGGCCTTCTTTAAATGAAATTAAGAATGGTGAGAATTATAATATCTTTCTTGGAACATAAAAACAATATTTCAAGGAGGTTTTGATTTGTGATATATACAAAGTATACAGATTAGAAGGAGGGAAATAGTTTCTGGCTTAAAAGATTATTTCGAGTCTATTTAGAGCTGCTGTGGCTGTGATATAATGTGTTTATTCCAATTAAGGTTCATCTCGAAAGTAAATCCCACTTTTTGTTCTGCAGATCTTAACCTTTCATAGGTAAAGAATAGTTATTATAACTAGTGATGGGCATAATCGGATCATTTTAAAAATCGGATTATTGAATTATGAATGATTTCAATAATCGGATTAATTGATAATTCGAATTATATAATTTTTTTTTTTTTAATCGTTTGAATTTTAAATTCTTGATTTCTGAATTAATATGTAACTATATTCCGAGGTAACTAAACAGAAACACTAAATATTATATATTTTGTCAAAAAAGTCCGGGATCCCCTTAATAATTTGTCAACGGGGATCCTGGACTTTTTTGACACTGTATAATATATTATTATTATTATTATTATTATTATTTTAGTAAGTAAATTTTCCATTTGCTATAATTTTTTATGGTAACTTTTTACTTACCGAGCCCACGGCCGATTTTATTGAAATTTTGTATACCGGGGATATTTGGGGCGCTGATCACAAATTTGAAGACAATTTTTTTCGTACTCTGCTAGTTTTTAAGTTATAACGCCCCACTTAAACCTAACCAGCAAAACTTTCCTAAAATTCCTCCTTCTTAAAACTGATTACACCCAAAATAGAAGATTTTATCGAAATACACTTATTATTTTATAAGATAAATTTAATTTCACCTTCATTTTACAAATATTTTTAATAAAAAAAGCACAAATATGACTTCAGATTCGTGATAAGCGCCCAAAAACCCTGTATACAAAATTTTAATAAAATCGGCCAACCCGGTAAGTAAAAAATTACCTTTTTTATAATTAAGTTGTCGTCTCTATTTACATAAATATATGCTTTACTATTAAAATATTAAATCTTATTCGTTATTACATGTAATTTTTTTTTCGCGACTCGTAATCAATTCTGTGGAATCAGGTTATTTTTCGTAATTCAAATTAAATCTGAAAATTCGCATGATAGCGATTATTTTAATAATCGTAATAAATTCTGTGGAATCAGGTTATTTTTCGTAATTCAAATTAAATCTGAATAATCGCATGATAGCGATTATTTCAATAATCGGATTATCGATTATTTTTAATTCGAATTATCCCATCACTAATTATAACCTCCGAATTCTTTAAACCTTTATCAATTTTCATAAAAATTTGAAATCAAGCCTATTTTACCTTTAACGTCAAAAGTGACATGTGCCCAACTTGCGCTATCTGCATTTTAGGGGTGAAACCCACCCCTTTTGCAAAAATTAAAAAAAAAGCAAATTAAAGCATTTAGTTAATAAAAATATTATTTAGTTTAGTAGAATATAGATTCTATAACATTTTGAAGCAAAATTTTTAATTTTCATCAATTTTTTAACCCCAAAGAAATATTTTTTTGCAAACGCAAAGTTGCTGAGCTGGCAAAATTTTTGGCTCCCCAAGCCAATATTAAATTTTTAGCTATAGATTTTGCAATATAAATTATTAATTAGTTAGTTATTTTTATTCCAAACGCTACAAATAAAAAAGTATTTTTTTAAATTTTCCTGACGACATTGTAACACGCTCCAAAAAGAACAGTCCCAAGTAAAACGCTTATTTGTTCTCGCTGTAAATAGCCGAGGACTTTACTTTTATGTCTCGGCTATTATAACATAAATTGGACTTTGCGCTGTAAACGTCACACCAAATCTCCGATTTTAAAGAAAAATATTACCTTCTTTTTGGTGTGCATTGCCGTTTGAGACGATGTTATATTTTGCTTCAAATAAATAGCTGTATTCATTAAAATGTCTTTGTTGTTGTTAAACAAATACTCAGGAAAATAAAAAAATCTTTTTAATTAGGGTACATTGACCTTAAATAACTTTTTTGTAAACATATAAGTAAATAAATTATAAAAAATAAAATAAAATACAAAGCTTACTTTTGTTTAGTTAAACAATTGTAACAGCTGCTAAGCTGCAATAACCGGTAAACCTAAAATCGAAAGTTTTAATAACCATTTCAAAAGTTTTAAATTAAGGAGACTTTTTTGCGTAAAATTGGGTCTAAAAAATCTATACTAACAATAAGTTACCAAATTTTCCTTACTCTTAAATTATATCTTAAACTTGGATAGTAAAGTTATTAAAGTATAGGTTAAAAATAATGATTATTTTCCTTTCGCTCTCCTCTTAAGAATTGTAAATGTGTTTAAAAACTTAAATACAGTTTTTTTATTTAGGTTGTCTAAGCTCTTAACAAGACCAATAAGGCAGGGTTTAATTTCAGTGTCATATAATTTATTTTTGTTTACTGTTTTTTTATACGGATATCTTATTGCCATATAAATTATATTTATGTACGATTGACCAATAAAGTGCTATTTATGGAACAATTTAGCGTCGATAAAGTAACATTTTATTGTACTAGTAAAATAAACTTACTTTATTTTACTAGTAAAATAAGGTAATTGTCATTGTTAATAACAAATTTAAATTTTAAAAATTTTATTTAAAGTAATTAAACATTTAACAACAAATTGATACCTAATTAAACAAGTTTTTTAATCTTCTGAACTGTTTTTTAATTACACCATTCTCTGTATGCTTTGTACGTCTCTTCGTACAACGTTCTTGACTTCGCGGGTAGTAAGAAGTCCTTAACTGTTGCTGCAGCTGTCCTATTTCTTCTAGGACTTCTGGGGTTTCCATTTTGGCTTTCGATACTATTTTCGCTCTGGATCCTTTTTTTTATGATTTTAGCTATTATAAAAGCATCTAAATCTCATAGCAACTGCTGCTGCAACTGCTTGATCACCTCTTAAGGTAAAACCCTGTACAGGAATACTCAAATTTTTATTTTTGCATTTTTTTTTTATTTTAACATTTCATCCAATCGCATTCGTATATAAAATCATGTATATAATCATCATTTTATAGCCTTGCTCGCATGCTCGTTTAATAAAGACCAAATTTATATACAAGTTATATAAATAGCTATTATCTTTACATACGTAGTTTTATTATTATTATTATTTTGTATCTGTTATTTTTTTATTTTTTAATTATCCATATTTTACTTAAAAAAATGTTGAAAAACTTCGGTATTTTTTAAATTTAAAACTTAAGGTTAAAAATTAATGCGGTACAACAATATGAAACATAACTTTAATATTGAATTTATCCTATTGGGCAATACATTTTGTATTTTTTTATTTCTAATTATTATACATATCAAAAATTAATAGTTGCGAATTAAAATTTAAATAAAAATGTATTGTGGACCTGAGCACGTAAGAATGTAAAAAATAAAGAAACTTGGTATTTAGGGCAAAATTATTCAAACAAATATCCTAGCAGGGCGCTTTCGGCAAAAACCGTCATCAGTGCTAGTTGTCAAGCAGGAGTCACAACAATTGTAGCGTACGTACATAATATGTAAACAGGACATCGACACACTATAACATTATTAGGTTAAAAATTAAAAAAAACTGTGAATGGGGCTCACAATTCCCTTCAAAACGCCGAATTTATTTTTTTTTATTTTTAATTTAAGACAAATTGACAATTAAAGGAGCCATAAAATTTAATTTAAATTAAAAATGTACGTATATTATACCTTGTGTAAATATTTTAAAATTATGTTTATGTTTGTAACGAAGTTTTACATACAAAAATGATAACCAACTTTTCCAAGTACAGTGTTACGTGTTCTTTGTTCCGATTATAAATCTGTGCATATTACCCGTGTAATAATCCTGTGTTAAAGAACTTTTATTTTATAACACGTGTTTTATGAAAAATTGAGGTTTTACGTCGGAAATACAAAAGTAGGATGGATCAGGAATGTATTTACCAAGAATATATATGCAGTTGTTCTTGTTATTAAACTTAAATGAATTCAGTCTTAATAATAAAAATGTTTATAGAATTAACCCAAAAGTTTGGTCACTGGATCAGGATAAGGATTTATCAGCCTCTTTTGGGTTGATTTGTAGAACCCACTATGAAGACAAAGCGGTTGGACCTAAAATAATTTTGTGCCGGATCTGTTTAATTTTTATTTTTTTTTGTAAAGATTAAACCTTATTCGTTAAAAAAAAACAAAATTTGTTAGATGTTTGAGGTAGTTGGCATGTTTTTATTAAAAATCCTTTAGAAAAATGTGTGCTGGATCTAGGATTTTTACAAATTATCCCAAAAGAAGATATGGGATCCACACCAAATATATACTGAATGCTATTGGCTTAAAGGAAAACACGTTGTTAAAAAAATGATATTGTAATATTTTCTAAATTTAATTTAATTTTATTGTCAAATCCCATAGCCAGTTAAGATTTCTTGACTTAACAATTTTTCTATATTTCAAATGCTATTTAAAGAAAAATGTAGATATTTTTGCGATTTTTGATCTTACAATAAAATTTGGTCAAATTCAGAAAAAAAAAATAAAGTAGAAAATTTGTTTTGAAGGTCCAATTTTTTAAGCTGTATAAATTGTACAATTAATATGAATGTGAGTAAATAAATAAACGTTGACGTTCCTTGGAGAAGGGTTATTTTCTTAACGACAGTATTTTCATTGAAGCCAGAAGCATCTAGTATACATTTGGTGTGATGGTTAATAAAAAATTGTCGGCTATCCATTTTTTTTAACATTAATTTATTTATCTTTTAGAAATTTACGAAAAAAAATTAACAAAAAAAAAAACATATGTCACAAAGTTACACGCTGTTGAAGTAGATGGGAAAAAAGAGCGTGTGCATCTTGTCATTCCCCCCTCTTTTAATCACCTAAAAAATCATGTAGATTTTTTATCAGTACACATGTCATTATGACAGAAACCGAAAAAAAAAAAAAACATTTTTGCCGAAAAATGGCGGTTTCTCAAAATAAAAGTTGTTTTTTTTTTCAGATATTTTTTAAATTTTTAAAATTTGTAAAAATTTAAAAAAAATTTGTTCCTTCCTGCCATAGAAGGATATATAAAGATAATTCATGCTAGCTTTCAAGAAAATCGGTCAATTAAAACTTTAGATTTTGTGACAAACGTTTCAAAAAAGTAGTTTCAAGAAATACGCGTTTAAAGTTAAAACTTTCTACTCTTGCTTTCTTGCGCCCAACAGCAACTTTAGCTACAACTTTTAAAATAATTATATTTTAAAAAATTCCTGTGGGAAGATATTTTTGGATATCTAAATTATCAAAATTTAAAAAAAAATCGATTTATTTTAACTTTCTAGCCTAGAAAAAAGATCCAGATCCTTTTTTAAAGTAGAAAAACGCATTTTTTCTACTTTATTCACTCATTTCTTTGTATATGTATTGGCCGTAAAAAAAGTTTTGAAAAAAACATTTTTGAAATTAATTTCCAAAAAAAAGAATTATTAGAAATCGCAAAGTAATTAGGTTTGTTGCAAAACAGCAACAAACAAAACAAAATGCACAAAAGAGTTTTTTGCATAATTTGTTTGAACTTTTAAATTTTTCTCAACTTTTTAATCTTTGGCCAAAAAAAATTTTGTATATGAAAAAACGAACGTGTTGTTAGAGTTTAATAGATTTTGCACCATAATTTTGCGAACAAGTTTTTTTTTAATTGTAAATTTTGCAATTAAGTTTTTATTAATAAAAATAGTTATTTATGATATAAGTCTTGAAAGTGCAATTTTAAGGCACGAACGTGAAAGTTTGCAGAAAAAGCAAAGCGAGTTCTGCAACTCACATAAGTCCCTTAAAACGTACTTTTAACACTTATATCATACAATATTTTTTCTACAAACTTAAAAGATATACTTTTACATAGCATCGTATATATAAAATTATTAGTTGGAATTTATTAATGAATTCTAACAACCGTTGTTGATGCTGGTTGGTTACGGCATGTTTACTTTAAATTTAATACATCGTGTCAGTTTTTTCTGTCCAATCCACCTCAACTAAAGTTGGCAACGAGGCAACTGAGTTGGCAACGTCCCACGTTCGTTAGTAGTTGTCTTTAGTTATTTCTCTTCTAAAACCATTAATTAAACTAAAAATAGTTCCAATTTAATTACTAAATCCTGAACGATTTAAAGTGGTGGTTTATTATACTGAGTAAGTACAAAAACATTAACTTATTATCCTTAAATTCTTGTTTTTTTATGCATAAATATTTGCATGCGTGGAGGCAGTATCAGATAAAGTTTTAATAAACATTCCTCTGAATGTAAGAAGTTTGTTTGCGACTTTGCCAGCGTTTAAATATTTGCATGACTTGAATAAAAATATCTCACAATGGAAACCAGAAATAAAAAAAAAGTAAAAGTAACAAGCAATATTTGGCTATTTCGAAAGATGAATTATTACAGATCATTAGCACTGCATTAGAAAAGGCTACAAAACCCTTAATGGAAAAAAATAATTTAATTGAAGCTGAGGTTAAGGGAATTCGTCAACAAACATAGAACTCATAAAGATGTTTACAGAAAGAGGTGTACTCCTATAAGCAGTCATGCTTGGATCCTTTTGAAGAGAGCAATAACGATACGTTGGGCTCGCAGAGTGGATCAGATTCATCGACATGCACTGTAGTGGAACAAGCTGTAAATAGTGATACAGTAAGAATCACAGATTTAAAAATACATCTAATTCTTCCTAATAAAAAAGGGTTTAAAAATAAACAGACCAGTAGTGTAGCCTCCAATAAGAACCTAAAACATAAGGGAGCAGTACAAATCGGAAGCTTCCTCAAGTTTGAAGCCTCCAAAAATATGGTTGTATGTTGACGATGTATAGGTACCACCACAGAGGAAAATATACATAACCACTTGAGAAGAAACTGGCCTAATATAGCGTTTGACGTAGCTAAACTTGAATCTAAGGGTACAAATGCTTCATTTAGGGTCAGCACTCAATATAAAGAGGAACTCCTTTCCGAACTTTATAATCCAAGTAAATGGCCAAGTGGGGTTCTGATCAAGCAGTTCAAGTTTTTTCGGGGACACCCTAGACATACAGGAGGAGAGTTCGTCTAAAAACCCTCCTATTTCAATTTGTCACTTAAACATTAGAAGTGCCCTCTATAAAATGACAGAGCTCTATGTATTACTGGAGTCATTAAATTTGCCTGATGTAGTTTGTTTGTCAGAAACCTGGTTTTCACCAAACAAAATTGAAACTGTTAAGTTGCAAGGGTATATTCTTGCAAATTATTATTGTAGGACCGAGTCTCATGGAGGAGGAGTAGCAATATTCTTGAGAAGTAATATACAAGAATACCGCAATGTTGGGAGTAACAATGATCCGAGAAAGGAAAATTTTAGTGACAGAAATAAACTATAAATCCTTTTTTTTTTAATGTAATTTGCTTATACAGACCTCCTGCGGGCGATGTTGACTCATTCACACATGACGTGGAACAATTATTACTGGCCAATAATGCTCGACTTAACTCACCAACATTTATCTGTGGCGATTATAATGTAAATTTTGAAAAAAGATAAGTTAACCGAGATGGAAAACCTGCTTAATATGTTATCAGCCTACGGTTTCGTACCTGGTGTGAATGAGTACACGCGTGTGCAGGATAATAAAAAATCTATTATTGACAATATTTTTATAAATGTTGATATGTCTAGGGTTATTGTAAATACGGTATATTGTGATTTGTCCGATCATTTTATGCAAATGATAAAATATAAAATATGTTTGTCAGATGATAATGAATCAGTATTTTTATAAAAATTTTAAATCTCGTGCTCATATAGATAAGTTTGTAAATATAGTTGCAAGCGAAGATTGGAATGCTTTAATTGATCCTAACGGTGAACTAGATGATTTGTTTGAGGCTTTTATTGATCGATTCTGTTTTCTGGTATTTAACGCTTTTCCAGAGGAACGATATAGAAAGAACAACAAAAAATACAGTTAAGGGGTGGGTGACCACTGAAATAAAGAATAGAGGCCAATTATTAAGGGATATTCATAGGTCGTACAAGTTGACAGGACATATCAATCGCAGACATCTGTATCTAAAATTAAAAAAACATCATAGAAAGAGCATTAACACAGCAAAATGCAATTATTTTCCAACATTATGGCAAATGCTGACAATATGTCTTCTGCTGCGTGGTCAATTATTAAAACGAAGCATCCACAAGTAAGGGTAAAACTAAGCCGGTAAAGTTTTATAATGAAAAAATTGAAATTCCAGCAGAGAGACTGCTCACGAGTTTAATAAATATTTTTTGGAGACTTTCTAAAACCCTGGCTATACAATGCCACGGAAACAATGATTTTGACAAAAAGTCAATCGCAAAAAATATACCAGAAATGGAGCTAGTTAAGTTTTCGTCGACTAAAGTACTTTTTAAAAAATTTTATTTTTATTAAAAAATACAAGATACAAGTTAATTGAATGGATTACAATGAGAATAATTATACAATATAAAATAGGTCATATTTATAAGTTCGTAATGTAGATTCAGCATTTCTAGAATCCCGTGAGAACGATGTACATTTCTGTTCACATAACTCCTCCCTCCTTAAGACGAAAACAGCAGGGTAGATGGCTGGTTTTCGAGTGGTTGCGTGTCTAGGCCTTTTCTTTTTTCCAAAATTTTCTTCTCTTTTGATGAATTTTCCATCCAATCAAAAATAGTACAATAAGGGTTGCGATTGTACAAATGGTACTTATGAAACTCCATCCAACTGGGTGAATTTGCTTTTGGGTTGGATTTTTCAAAAGTGTAGCCTTTTCTTGTAATTTATGAATAGTTTCCAAATCGATCGAATTTAGATTGATTGGATCTTCTTTAAATAGTTTCTATTGAAATGCCCAATTTTAATTTCTGGTAGCGTCATGGCGTCCCCATAATTATTTCTTCTTTATTTATAAATTGGTGATCTAAAATATTGATCTGGCAATTTGGCGGTATTTCAATGATGCTTGGATCAGTGATTATTTCGTAGTTGTTTGATTGGCAGTTTTTGTGGATTTTCAGTGGATTTATCCCTGGTATAGCTAATACGTATTGATTATTGATTGATTTGACGATAGTGGTCTGGACTTGAACTTTGAGGGCGTGGCAATCTTGGTTTTCGGCTTCTTTAATGAGGGTTCCAATGCAAATGTTCGCTGATGGTTCCAAGTGATTTTGGAAAATGTAGGCTCAATAGCAGGACAATTTTCGTTACCATATTGTAATTGATCTGTGCCAAGTATAAGGTAGGGTTGTTTTGGGACAATTATTGACTGGTTTACAGGAATTGGGTATAGGTGATAATTATCGAAGATCCTTTTAAAAGAATATTGGAAAATGTATTGCAAAAATTATTTTGTTTTTTAAAAACTAACTTGTAGGCCTGCTAACTGATAGTAAGATATAATATTTTTAAAATAAATTAATTTTTCTTTTTGATATAATTTATTTAAGTATGTTAAGACATTGTCCAGTTCAGTAGCCGAAATTACTGTACTATGCAATGTGTTTAGTTTTGCGAACATAATGGCATTTTCTAAATTACCAAGAAAAGTAATTAAATTTTGGCAATTTAAAATAATTTGACTTAATGTATTTTCTGCCCATAAAAATGCTACGATGTCGTTAATGGTATTATTTACATCTTTTTCAAAATTTTCGATTACGATTTTGTATTAACTTTTGTTTTTTATCGAGGAGAGTGATTGTTTGATTATAGTTGTCAATGAGTTTTTTTGTTAGCGAAATTTGAATGGATATTTCTTTATTTGCTGACAATTGGTTATTTTCTAAAATTGATATAGCTTTATCGTATTTCTCACCGTCTTCGTAGTCTAAGGTTCCGAAAAGCCATTTGGAAGCTTTTCCAATAATATTGATTAATCCACGTTTAGAACGATTATGAGGGTTATATTATTTAACTTAATTCTAGCGTTTAAAATTAAATATTTTGTATGCGAAAGCATGTTAGGTAATACGTTAAAATGCGAATAATTATTTGTATAATTAGGCGAATTATTAAGCGATTTTTCTACAGCAAAATAAAAGTTTTCTATATTTTTTAATTGATTAACTAAGGGTAATATTTCTACGTAATGTATAAAGGTATGTTTACTTTCTATTATTTTGGCTTTTCCTAAATAAAAAGGGGAGTAATGGGAATTTTAAAGTTGTTATTTGTATATCTTTACAGGATATCATATTAATTGTTATCAGTAGCGTAACTGCATGAAGGTTGAGGTTGGTCATGGTCGTCTTGAGTGTCGATGTCCTGTGGAAAGGTAAGAGTGTTAGTACGTGGTCTTTTAAGTTGTGATTTGTGTAAAATTTTGCCTTTTTTGGTTTTTATTTTCGTGTCTAAATCTTCCGCAATTTTTGTTTTAATAAATTTTTGTTTAGCTTTATTGCGTGATGCTTTTTTATTTTTTATGTAGGCTTGTGTACCGGGGGTATGTGTAGGTGGGTCTTCGCGGTTTTCGTTGCGTTTTTCGATTACGCGTGTTTTCGCAGTAAGACTAGTTTTGTGAATTTTATTATATAAAACTTTTAACCTATCGCGTCTATCACTAATAAATTGATTTAGAATCATTTCGTCGGTAGTGTTAAAAGGATCAATGGCTTTAAGTCGACCATTAATGACGTCAAAAGGGCGTTGTTTAGTAACACTGTGTACTGAGCTGTTATATCCTATAATTGCATATTTCATTATCTCTTTGATACTTATTTTTGGTCGTTCTAAATTTAAAATTCTGATATTGTCTAAAAGTGTAGAGTGTAGGCGTTCTACAGGACTGTTGCTATTAGAGTTACCTGGTGTGGTAAAATGTAAATTGATATTATGTAGTTTACAAAAATCAATTAAAAGTGATGTTTTAAATTCAGTGCCGTTATCACATGTTATTGATAATGGAATGCCAAAATGCGTGATAAATGTAAGAAGTGCGTCGAACACTGTTGCAGCATTGCAAACGGGTTCTAAAATATAAGCTTGTCCGTATCTAGAAAATACATCAATAATTGTCAAAAATTTTGTATTTGATACTTGAAAGGTATCTAAATGAATTGCATCTAAGGGTTGTGAAGGGGTTGCTGTTAGAGCAAATTTTATTTTTTGGAGGGTGTCGATCGTATTTTGCTTGCTGGCAAGTTTCGCAATTATTTATGTATTCTATAATATCGCGTTTCATACCGGGCCAAAAATATTGAGTTTTAAGGTCCATTAATACTTCGTTAATGCCTCGATGACATGTTTTTTCGTGGAAGTATTTTAGTAATTCTTTACGTCTTCCTTCATCAAGTATATCTGTTAAAAGAGTATTTGAAATTAATAATCGATAAGAATGATTTTTAAAGGTTTGTGCTAAAATATTAGAAATTTGGGGTAACAGATTGATTTCAGAATTTTGTATATGTAAACAATGAGTTTTATTTGGGTCAACGTACTCTTTAAAGAATTTAATTATTTCGGTTTCGAAATTCTTTGAAAGATGGACAGTTTTCCTGGTTTTGATTTCAAAGGGTGTGCTTTTAATTATATGGTAATTTCCGGAGTGTTTTTGATTAAATATTATTTGATTAGTATAATAATTTACTGCGTTTTCGGTTATCGGAATATTAAGTATCGGGTTTTCTGCGGCAGAATGAACTGTTTCGTTATCGTCTAATTCTCGTGCCGTGGGTAGCTCTATATTTTCGGGAGTGTTAGACTGATTTTGTTTGGGAATTAAATATTTGTTCGAGATCGTCTAAATCTTCGATTGTTACAGGTTGTTCGTCGTCTCCACGTAAGTATTGTTCGATATCGTTATTAATTTCACCGGGATTACCTAAAATGGAATCATTTTCGTTCATGTTTATCTCTATACGAGATAGTGCGTCGGCGTTAGTGTTATTTTTTCCTTTTTATACACGATTTCGTAATTATATTCTTCTAATTTTAGCCTCCAGCGAACTAGACGTGAACTCGGTTCTTTTAAATTAAACAGCCATTGGAGGGGTTTATGATCTGTAACAATAGTAAATTTGCGTCCAAAAAGATAAGGTCGAAAATATTTGGTTGCCCAGACTATCGAAAGAAATTTCCCTTTTCAATAGTACTATAATTTTGTTCCGCGGGGTTTAAAGTTCTTGAGGCATAGAAATAGGAAGGTCATTTCCTATTTTTCCTTGACTTAATATTGCGCCAATCGCGACATTAGATGCGTCGGTGGTTAATAGAAGGTTTTTCGAAATCAGGATATTGTAAAATGGGATCGTTGCATAAGATTTTTTTGCACAATTCAAAGGTTTCAATGAATTCCGAAGCATGCTTTATTGTTTCGCCTTTTTTAAACATTTTGTAATGGGTTTTGTTAATTTTGCAAAATTGTTTATAAAACGTCTGTAATATCCTAAAAGGCCTAGAAATGATTTAATTTCTTCCGCGGTTTTAGGTATTGGAAATTTTTGAATGGCCAAAATTTTTTTTGGATTTGTTTTAATCTCATCGGGGGTAATGACATGTCCCAAAAATTCTACTTTTTTTCTAAGAAATTTCGATTTATCTAGTTGTAGTTTAAATTTTGCTTCACGTAATTTTGTAAAAACTAGACGTAAATTTGCAATATGTTCTTTTAGGCTTGTACTAAATATTATAATATCGTCCATGTAGACTAGGCAAATTTTATGTTGGAGGTCACGTAAAATGTGATCCATTACGCGTTGAAACGTTGCCGGTGCGTTTTTAAGTCCAAACGGCATTCGTACATATTCGTAACGTCCGTTCTCTACGTTAAAGGCTGTTTTCTCGATTGAATTTGGACGCATCTCTATCTGATGGAAACCAGATGCGAGATCAAGGGTTGAAAAATACTGACAGCGTCCTAATTTGTCTAAAATATCGTTTATATTGGCAATGGGTACCGATCATCGATTGATTTATCATTAATTTTTCTGAAGTCGCAAACTATTCTAAATTTATTTTCACCGCTCGCGTCTTGTTTTTTGGGAACAATCCAGATAGGACTATTCCAAGGACTTTGGTTTGGCCGAATTATTCCGTCGTCTAACATTTTAGAAATTTGTTTTTGAACTTCCTCTTTATAGACAAAATGGTATCGATAAGATTTCGTGTGAATTGGGAAATTTCGTCCGTAGTTTTTATCTCATGTTTTTTTTTGATTTGTAAAAGTTAACTTTTCGTTCTTAAAATAAAAAATATCTGAAAATTCTTTACAAAGTTGTTCTATGGCATATTTTTCTTCGCTATTAAGATGATTTGTACGTAATAATTTTGTTATATTTGGATTCTTTTTAAGTTCGTTATCTGGAAAAAATGATTCAATATTATAAATTTCAAAGTGTTCTTTTTTAGAGTCCGGGAAGCTGATTACCTTAATGGGTTCTGAGAATTCTAAAGTTCTGCATTTGTCAATGTTTCAGGAAAATAAACATTTTCTACGAATTGTTCTGGGATTATTATATCACCGTTGTAAACTGATACGGGGATTTGTAATAAGGAAGCTTCGTGGGCGCCTATTGAGATAGTAAAGTTTTTGTTGTCAATTTTATTATAATTTAGGGGTATTGATACTTTATTATTAGTCAATGCTTGATTTTTTAAATCAATAACGAAATTATATCTTTTTAATTCGCTAAGGCCTAAAATACCATCGAAAAATGAATGAAAGTCAAAAAGAGTAAATGTTATTTCGTCGTTTTCTTTTAGCTCTAAAAAGGCAGGAATATTTGCTTTATTTTTAACAAGTGTTTCTCCGGTACCTGTTTTTATTTTACTGGGGTGATTAAATATTTTTTCCGGAAAGTATTTTTCGGCAATTATTGGTCGTAAAATTGATTTTGTACAACCAGTATCGATTAAAAGTTTAATTGGAGGGTTATTTATTTTTATATAGGGTAAACTATCATTAATTTCTGTATGCATTTCTGCTATATCGGGTTGTTGATCGGGCTGGTATCCTGAAAATTTGTATAGTTGTCTAAATATGTGTCTGGGTCAGTAAACCCATCATAAAATATTTCGTTTTGGTTAAAATTAACTTGTTCATTTTCCGGGTAATTATTTTCAGATTCATTATAATTTTGAATTTGTATATTATTTTGGGGTGGTTGGCCTGCAGCCTCGTCGTATTGATTCATTTCGGCAATTTGTGATGAATCGCATTGGTTATCAATTTGAAATAGTTCTTGAGACACAAAATTACGCGGTCCTGTTGGTTTAAAATAATTATTTCTTTGATAAGGTGGTTGTCTTATAGTTGGGTTTTTTGAAGTCGTTGACATTGGTTCGGGTTTTGTGTTTGGCACTTGCCCTGTGGGCTTAAAAACATTTTTTGGGGTCCAAACACTTCTTTGTTTGTCGGAAAACGTCTTTGTTGAACGGGTCGTGGTTGTATTGGAATTGGTTGGCTGGGAAATCGATTTTGATTTTGATATTGGTTATGGTATAAATTTTGATTTTCATATAAATTTTGATTTTGGTATTGGTTTGGGTGTGAATTCTGGTATTGATTATTATATGCCGAAAAATTTAAATTATTAGGTCGATTGTTTTGTGTTGATCTAGGAATAAAATTTTGATTATAGCTATTCGCGTTTATTTTAGGCGTGCCTGTGGCAAAGGTCTAAACAAATTTTGAGAATACTGAAAATTCTCTTCTTCCGTCACTAAGGTTATTGCCGTTTCTAAATTTTGGGGGTTTCTTAAACGTATTATACTTTGCAGGTGTCCAGAAAGGCCACGAATAAAAGTTCTTAGTGTAATTTGTTCGTATTGACGTAAATGGATAACTTTTTCTTGTGCCGAAATTATGTTTACGGGTATAGATGTTAATTTTTGTGCTAATCTACTGCGTAGAATCTGCAATCTTTTTGCAAAATCTAGGCACTTTCCCCTATTAGGTCTAGCCATTAATAAATCTTGTTCGAGACATTCTAAGTTTCGATTATTTCAAAACAATTTTGAAGTGCGTTTTTAATGAGTTCCCAACTATTAAGCTCAGTTCGGCAACCTACCAAATTTGGGCTCTACCATTAATTTTGTTTGAATAACGCGCAACAAATAATTGTTTAAAACATTGTCATTATTTTGACCATAAGTAGCAAATAAAAAATCGCAAGCTGATACAAAATTTGGCAGTATTATTGAATCACCGTCAAAATTAGGGATTATATCAACATACATTTTTAACATACTTAAATTAGGTTGTTGTTGTTGTTCTTGAGCCATTTTTTTGTTTTTTAAAGTAAGCTTTTTGAAAAAGTCACCAACTAATTGGTCAATATCGTTCTCACTCATAAACTGAACTAAAACAGGCCAGTTAAATATATATATATATATATATATATATATATCTAATAAGAAATAAAATCTAATATTTATATATTTTTGTCAAAATTAAAATATAAAATTTTCTCTTTTTAATTGAACTTAATATTTATTTATTTATTTGCTTTAAAACTAGAATTATTATTTCTTTAAATAATTAATTTATTGATTTTGTTTAAGTAATATTTTATATCTTTTTTTTTTAATTAGTAAATTCCTAACCCTAACTTAACTAGAGATCTTCCTATTCAGGGAAGGGGGTGTGAAAAACAGGAATACTTGGCACTTACCAATCAAATACTGGCACTCAACCGTTTTGCCTGTCTCACGGGGTTGATTCTCCACCATTCACTTGTCCTGCGTCGAGCCGGGGGTCCTGAAGTCCAGATGTCTTCGGGGTGGTTCTTTATCAGCACTAAAGGATTAAATCCACGTTTTTTGAAAATCGGTCCCGATGCCTGGCTTTTCACGAAAACTGCACTGATCCGATTACGACTGCGCCAGTTAAGTTTTTTCGTCGACGCAAAGTACTTTTTAAAAAATTTTATTTTTATTAAAAAATACAAGATACAAGTTAATTGAATGGATTACAAATGGAGAATAATTATACAATATAAAATAGGTCATATTTATAAGTTCGTAATGTAGATTCAGCATTTCTAGAATCCCGTGAGAACGATGTACATTTCTGTTCACATAACTAGCTGCTTAGTATTTTTCCTGATGAAGTGGGTAGTATAATTCTTAATATTTCCAAGAAGGATTCCATGGGTTTTGATGGTATTCCTTGTTCAGCTTTACGTCATGTGGTTGACTATATAAAATATCCATTAGCAACCTTAATTAATAAATCATTTCAGGAGGGAAGTTTTTCATCCTTATTAAAGCAGGCGATCGTTGATCCTATCGGGGCATATCCTTGCTTTCAGTATTTTCAAAAATTTTTGAAAATGCCTTTCGTGAAAATTTAAAGTTTTTTATAATTGAAAATAATATTATAAGTCCTTCTCAATTTGGATTTCAAAAGAAACTGTCGACCAAGGATGCCCTAATCTATCTGATTAATTATATCATAGATGGGCTTGACAACAAAAAGGAGACCGTTTGTATGTATTTCGATCTATCTCGTGCCTTTGACACGGTTAGACATGATTTATTGCTTAATAAATTAAAAAGTTATGGCATTCGTAATAATACGCTTTCCTGGTTAGCTTCCTATCTACGAGGAAGAACTCAAAGTGTTAGGATTAACGTAAAGGGTAATTTGCTTAAATCGGATCCTTCTTCCATTGATCTGGGAATTCCTCAAGGGAGTACATTGGGCCCCTTACTATTTATTCTTTTTATAAATGATTTAAATACCTATCTTACAAATTTTAATGTTTCACAGTTTGCGGATGATACGACTATCGCAATAGGTTCAGAAAGTATTGAGAAACTGTCTGAAGCTGCCAGTAACTGTGCAGATGAGATGCGGAGATATTGTCAATTAAACGGTCAAAGTTTAAATGCGTCAAAGACAGAAATTGTACATTTTTCCCCAACTGTTAAGAATTACAGTATTTACATTCACATAAATGGAAAGTCACTTAAGGAGAAGGACTCATCCTACAACCTGAGAAATACATCCGATATCTTAATAACACAACACAATCTCTCTCTTAAGGCCAACAGTTGCGTAATTATGCCATCCAAACTGTATAACCACCTGCCCCATGACATTAAAACCATACAGAGCATTTCAGTCTTCAAATCTAAAGTTAAACAAGTTTTACTTAAACATAGTTTTTACTATGTAGTTGAATTTTTAAATTGTATTAATTTGTAGGTGGGTTGGTAGATTTACATTTGTGTATTTTTTTAGTGTTTTATTATGTATTTTTTAAATGGATTCTGTTGACGTTTTCTATGCATACATGTATGTTTAAGGAAATAAAGAATGCTAGAATTGTGGAAAAAATGTGTTTTTCAAGTTGTTTGAACTGTACAATTAATATAAATGTTAGTAAATAAATAAACGTTGACGTTACCCTTCAAAATTTGACATTTCACTTTTAACACCAGTGCCTTAAAATGTTACTTTAAGGCACTAGTACTTTAAAGTAAAATTTTCAATTTATCTAGGTAGTGTTAAAAATGATATTTTTAACACCTTGGTAAAAAAAAATAATTTAAAGTTTTCCAAAGGTTATGCTCTGGTATATCAAATAAAAAAACCTTGGGAACAACTAATTTCCTGATATTTTTGTCGCTTCTTACCGGCTAATTTTAAAGTCATAACTTATTATAGTTTAAACACTTCATATTTT
>JAHBCN010007673.1:0-42149 GCA_019359885.1 Listronotus oregonensis | reverse complement strand
CATCAAGAATATCAAAAAGGTTTGATTGGGATATCTTCAAATATGTATCTGCATTTTTTTTTTTTTAAAACATACACAAGGTTTCCAAGGTGTTGGCATACCGTGCTGATGAGTGAATGACACCCTTGTGCCTTAAACAGGTTCTCCAAGGTGCCTCTGGATGGGGCACCTCCCCAGGTATTTTAGCCTTACTGCGGTAATGCGGGGTTTCTGCCGTGGGGGAACTTTTACCCCCTTTTTTCCAAACAGAAAGCGGACGAACCGCTTTCACGGGAAAAAAAAAAGTGACAAAGGGGGTTGACCGAAACGGATAAATCCGTTTCGAGAGGTGCCCACCCAAGGTCAAAAAAAGGGCCCCCCCAAGGGGCCCGAAAAAATTGGGGGAAAAACCCCGGCCATAAATCGGAAATACCAACTTCGAAATTTAAAGGGCCCTATTCTGAGTATAATTTCATTATCTAGTTACCTGGGTTAATAAAAATCCCCCTTTTTATTTTTAGTCTTGTCACTTGCAGAAATATTTTAGTTGAAAGCTGATGTTCGTGGAGACTATTTCATTTGATTCAAAAGGGGCCTGTTGAAAATTAGTAATTTATTTATTTTTTCGGAAAAAGTGTGGGTGAAAATTTTGTAAAGTAACTATGGAGCCTATTGCTGGTGGTAAGTAGAATATTAAAAATAATATTTATTTAAAATATTTTTTTCCCGTTTTTTTATACTGGTGTTCGAAAAGTTAACAATTTTTTTTTTTTTTTAATTTCAATTTTTCACTTTTTGCTAAAGAAAAGTATGATTTCCCGTAATTTCCCTTTAAATTAGCTTTAAATTATTGTTTAATAAGCCCTTTTTGTAAATCCCATCTTAAGTTGCTGCGAAAATTTGCGTTTTTGACGAGAAAATATTTTTAAAGATTTAGGTCTGGGTCCAAATTCGTATAAAATATGGGGCCCCAAACGCAACAAAAAATTTCTCCTACTAATTTAAAGAATAAATAAATTTTTTTATAAAAAAAAAACATTATTTTAAAAAGAAAATTAAATAGGAAAAAAAAATTGCCATATGGGTTTAAAATTCAATATGGCGACCAATTTTAAATGGCGAAATCTTATTAAAATATATTGTTTTAATTACATTGAACTAAGAATTAAAGAAACATTTTTAACAATCATTCATGTATTTTTTCAAAATATAAATTATAATCCAAACAGCTATTGAAATGTATTTTTTTAGAATTAACATTAAATTTTCTTCAAGCTGGGGCTCAATTTTGGAAGATTTTTCTAATGAAATTTTGGGAAGTACCATTGATTGCAAAGTATAATCTGTACAAATATTATAAAGAGGAAAGATTTGATTGTTTGTTTGAATTGAATAGGCCCCGGAAACTACGGGATCGTTTTAAAAAAATTTTTTACCATTAGAATCCTACATTATCCCCGATGAACATAGGCTATTGCTAGTAATAAAAAAAATTAACAAAATTACAACTTTTTTTTTTCGGGTCTGCAAAAAATCTGTTTTTTTAAAAGAAGCCAACTTGTCAATTGGTTAAGAATTTGTCAGGGAAAAGAATGGAGCAGTGTCGTTTTTTTAAAAAAAAGTGACCTCTACCATGCGAGTTGAACGCTTGTCGAAGAGTCTTCAAAAGTCTTATAAAAAATTCACCCCGAGAAATATGACACAAAATGGTCAACAGCATCAAGAAAAAAAAACTGCATTTGAAAATAAAAATCAAAATTTGGTTAAATATTGAGTTGGAGTTTTTTTTCGTCAATGAATGAAGCTCAACCAGCCGAAATGCAGGATACAACTTCATCAGAGAGGGGGGGGCCATTCACGGGTTTTTTAGATTTAGTGAAGATAAAAAAGAAGAAGAACTAAACCCGTTGCGACAGATGGAAGCCCGGAAAACTAACATTTGCTGCTAAAATGAAGGGGGTCCGAAGGAAAATGGATGAAGCAGATGTGTTAAATAATGTTGCATTCTCAACCCCAAACCCCGTCATCAAAATAAAAAAAATCTCTTCAAAAAGAATTTGGAAATACCTTTTTGCAGCGGACGAAGCCTTACCCTTTTTGTAGGGGTAAATTGAAAAAATTTTTTAATATAATCTAATAAAAAATTCGGAAAAAAGCCATAAGTCTTTTTCTTTCCCCCAAATTTGAGCCCGTAACTGATGAAAAAGATGCTCCCCAAAAAACCCTAAACATTTCTGAAGATGAATAAGGCCTTTTCAAAGTTTGCTGGACTGCACCTTTAAGGTTATTTGAGTCCCTAAAAGAAGTTTTAAACTTTAAACCAAAAAAATTTATAAAAATTTTTTAATTTAAATTTTGCAAATGGGGGTGGGGGGGAGTTCGGGGGTGGGGTCAATACAAACAGCAGTTTGTAGAGTCCAATTTTTTAGATGCTAATATCTTTTTAACATCAATGGTGCCAATCCAGCTCATTAACGGGGACCCGAAATCAAAAGATAAGTTTGTAATCTGGGAAAAAACCCAGACCTTCCTCCCCACGATTCTGTAGACCTCCCAGAATTTCCCGTTTAGGCACGAAACAACAGAGCTTTTCAGTGGGAGAAAAGCAATATTTTGACCAACAAATTTCAGATTTGCAACCAAAAAGCTTTATTCAAGGAAACGGGGTGTTTTTAAAAAAAAATTTTATATTTTACAATGATAGATGGCAAATTGTGTAATGCTGTAACTGAAAATACTTCCCAAATCAGAGATGCTATTTGGTTTTAATCAACATCCAAAGATTTTTAAAAATATCGAGAAGATTTTAAAACAGGAAATTACTGACGAATCTAGATATCAATTTTGGGTTTTTTCTTTTCATTTCTTATTGTTTTTTTGAGTGTTTGGGCCCTCTATCTTATAAGGGTGGAATTTTTAAACAATGGCAAGCGCGAGGCCAGGAAAAAAAAGAAAAACTTGCAAATGAAAAAAAAGAACCCAAAAACTTATTTTTTTTAAAAAAATGGGCTATTTTGATAGCCCAAAAACCCGGTTTTAAGTACTAATGAAAAGGCAACACTGCTCGCCCTTTTTTGAAAGCTGCTAAATCTTCGGAAATTCAGGCATTGATCAAAATTTGATATTTAGATTCAGAGTAATTTTAAAAAACAATTTTAGTGGTTTTCAAAAAAAATTTATAGTTTTAAGGACTACTGTCATGAGACGGCCGGGAAAAATTTTTAGAATTGTATCCGTGGTACAATATCCAACTTCCTCCATAAAATCTTAATGCCAGTTCGATATAAATATTTTATGGTTCCAATTGGGAAACTTGGCGAGGAAGCCAGGAAAACAAGAAACAAAGATATTAAAAAATTCAGAGAATTTCTCACGGAAGTTTTCAAGAAAACAAAAAATGGAGGATATATTTTTTAATCTTTTAATATCTTCTTTATCCTTTAATCTCCAATATGAAAAAAACATCTGCTAAAAAACTTAAACAGACCCCTTTAAAAGTTTTGGCATTTTTTTATGAACCAACAGTTTCTGCTGATAAAATGATAGTGAAGGAAAATTGATTGATTTTAATTTTTAAGATAGGGTTAGGCTTTATTATTATTACAAAATTATTGTTAAGTGAGGTCTGTATATACTTTCATACTTAAATATATTATCCAACATGTATTTTAAATTGCTCTTATTTTTAAAACACAAAAGTTAGTTATAAAAATTTAAAAAGAACAAAAAAAAAAAAACACAACTTTTTTTAATTTATAATAAGCAATTTTATTAACCTCAGGTATATCAAAAGTCTTGTCATTTTGGATTTTATTTCAAAATTTTTAGTCAAAAAGCATTTATTTCAGCGCAGATTGAAGTTTTTATTGAGGCACTCAACAGTGACAAAGGCAAGTCAATTTGGAAAAAAAGCAAAGGGTTAACTATCTCAATCCTACAATTCTGTTAAAATGGTTTACCCTCTCTCTGTTAAGTGCCTCAATCCAACTTCAATTCAAACCGAAATAAACGCTCTTATTATGAATTTTTAAAATCTTAACTGCTTAAATTGTTAAAATAATAACAGTCTAATAAAAATAGTAACATTTTTCAAGGGGTTTTATTTTTTTTTAAGGGAAATAGGTACTTACACAGCCCCTTTTAATTTTAATACAAAAAAAATGAACCCAAGGGAAGGGGGGGGGGTTTTTTAAAAAAAGTTTAAAAAAGAACGTGTTTCTTAGTTTTAACATTTTCTTACGATTAAAACAAGTTTGTGGGTTCATATCAGCACTACTACTATTTATGGCCGGCTTTTCCCCCGGGTTTTCGCCTTTTGCGGCGCCTGCTTCACGGGGGAAAGGGGTAATTTATCCCGAATAAGCAGGTGCTTGGAAGGGATCCCTGAATCCCAAAAAGAAGGCGGCAGAACCGCCTTTAAAAAGGGGGCCCCGGCTTTAAACAGAAAGCGGATAGGGCCGTTTTCATAGGGTTAGGCCCGGGGATGCGGCCTCAGGAAAAATCTGGGTCCTGTAAAAGTAGCTACCCACGTCACTAGACCGGAAAGGGGGGCATGATGGATCTAACGTCTGCTCGTAATACTCTTTCCGGAGACAGGAACACCCCGAACACACCAGAAACATATTGTGCTCGTGTCCGGTAGCGACACGAATAAAGGAGATGTAAGAACTCTCTCAATCTGGTATTGGATTCCTTAGAAGTCTGATCCTATTGGGAGAAATATAAAAAGGTGTGAGCAACAATAGACTGAGCGGTCGCAGTGAAGGGCGTAAAAAGTCCACTCACTTCAAACCTACCTACTCTCGGCTGCAAGGACGAAGTAGCTGTGACACTCATGACTCCCTTTTTTACGCCCTATATTAATAAGAACTTTGGACAATGTTTTTTTTTCAAATCTTTAACTACTGACTTAAAATTAAGTACTGTCCATTTATGTCCCTGTTAGTCCGTAAGTACTGTCGGGTTGAATATAAAAAAGAAGAATTTTCTTTTGTCACCAACATAATAGTTTAACTAAAATGTAAATCTTCAAGTTAGAAACTTTGTAAGAGGGTTCAACATGGGCTTCGTGATACATCCTTGGTCATATTTGATATAAAAGAAATAAAGATGTATCTTTTATCGTTGGTTTTATGGTTGGGATTACCAACATTATTAAAGAGTACTTAATTTTTAAATAATAGTTTGTAAAAAACGTTACAAAATTTCTTTTTAGTAAAAATAGCCAAATAGGCATTGACAAACATACCTTGCGGATCTAACGTACTTATATATGCAAGAAATTTAATCCTTTTAATATATTTTTGTGTAAAAAATGTAGGTACAGTTTGTAACGAATTAATTATATTATATATTTTAATTATAGTTAATATATTATATTATATTTTATATATATGGTATTTTGTTTTTATATTATAATATTTAGCGAGATTCGTTACAATTTTAATTTGTGGGTTTTAAGCATGTCAACCTGGCTTTCTGAAACTCTTAATCCCTTTGAGTTTTGGCTTTTATCTCATACATTTATCTGGACATACATACAAATAAAAGATTTGAATAATTTTCAAAATAAATTATTTATTATAAATACTAATTTTTGATAACAAATATTTATAAAAATGATAATAATGCTGTTATTCTTAAATCTTAAATCATATATTTTTAATTCAGCATAATTATGTTTAATATTTATCTATGTCTTGCCTCAATTTTATAGTTTCTTTTAAAGTAACGTTGGCAATATGATTCTTACTTTTAGAGTTATGTTGGCAATATTTATTTCTCCTATCGTTTTTCAATACATAAATAAACTCTTACCTTATTGGCTATGGAACAATATAAATGAACTATGACTATTTGTCATAAACATTATAAATAAGGATACTAAAACTAAATAATCTCGTTTTCCCTTTGATTTACTTGTAAATCTTCCCAAATAATGTCCAAAGCTGCCTCTAGTGGTGTTAGTATCGAACGTGTCGAAAATATACTTGTTGACGTTTGTCGATTTTGATTGCTGGTTTACTTTTTAATTGTCTGGACTAATTACCATTAACACAGGTATTTAACTTGATTGTTTCTGTATTAACATTTTTATAAACTTTCTGATGATTTAACTTTATATTTATACTGGAAACTTAACTTTGTTTCGTTTGTTTACTCTGTCAAAATAGTGAGGTTAGAATACTTCTTTGTTGATGTTTGACCATTCATTTTTTTTTATTAAAATAAACTATTAAGTTTTCGGTAGCAACTGAATTATGTGAATGATCCCGTTTTCGGGCGTTTTTTGTTATATACTCATTAAAACAAATGAATAATTTTATGAAAATGGATGCTTTCCAGGCCACTTGAGAAAAATTTATGTTAAATTTTATGACTTCAATTTTGATATATTTTGATTTTCTTTTTATAAAACCCTATGTTTATTTCTTTATATTGGCCCTTGTTATTAAATGAAAATTATTATAAATTTATTTGCTTTTCATTTGGTATAAACAAATTTATGTTTTAATTTGAGTTTGTTTGCAAATTTCATTTTTAAAGCTATTGATGCATGATAAATGGCGTACGTGACTTTTACTTATTTTCCATTTTACAAATAAACTTTAGGTTTTCTTTCCTACCTACTTTACAAACTTAAATATACATAATTAAAGACATTTTTTAAGATTAATATGTTTCCCTTAATAATTTATAATCATTTTACAATTCAACATTATTGTCATAAATAAACATTGTTTATTTACTATGATTACAAATGTAATTATTTGGTAACTCTTTAAGTTTTTACCCGTTTTTAATATCTAATTCTAGAAAATGAATGTTTTACTATACTGTTCACTATATCACTTTCTCTTTTTTATTTCCACTATTTGTTATTTTTATGAAAATACAACACTTGTCTTTACCTGTCCATTTCACTTAATCTAAGTCACTTTTGAGTTCATTAAACAGTTCTTTTTTATAGAGTTCTTTGTTTTTGTACTTATCTTATCCTATTAAAACTAATTCTAACATCTATCCTAACTCAAATCTATGTATAAGGTGATAATAAGCTATGTACTTTTCTATCCCTTCGTAACAACCTGTCATGTCTTTATTCTTGTATTTTTTGTATACAGTAAAGCGCACCGTACTGCGAACATAGGAGGCTCCTGGACAATTTTGGATGTACCCAATTCTAAAATACCAATAATAATTTTGTGGTTTGCATCTCAATTTCCGTCTCGTTTTCTCATTGGCTCATTTTTGGTTACGACTGGTGGGGAGTGCGGTGATAAATTCGGAAGAATTATCTGCCCAGTTTATGGTACTATTTTTATTTTCAGTAAGAGGATGCAGTGTTTATAGGCAAGTAGCAGGAGCTAGCTAGCGTCAACCGACTTCGATCTGATTTCTTATCAGTCATAAATTTAAAATTAGTTGCTTACGAGACCGCAACGTTTGCTGCGGTCTTAAGAACCAAACAGTTTTTCCGAATAAAATAAAATAATTTTCTCAAATAAATAATGGAGCGTAGAAGATATTTTTAAGAAAATAATTTAATGTGCATTCATAGAATAAAAAAAGAAAAACTCTTTCAAGTTATCAAAGATGATCATATAAACCACCTTCTTGAGCCAAACATTAACCAAGATTGTCATATAAACGCCTTCTGACAGTTGCTAGAATGTTAAGGGTAATAATCCTAAAAGAATTCCCAATTTGTAATTGCAATTCTTGTAGATTATTAGCCCTATTCTCCTGGAAACCATTTTATGATTTTACGTGACCTCAGAGAAAAAAACCGGGGAGACCATAAAGTGAAAATGTCGATTCATCAGTAAAAACAATGTTTCTTATAAAATTTTCATTGTTATTTTTTATTTCCATTACAGTTTCAAAAAATTGCCCTCGTCTAAAATGATCATCAGGGAAAATTTCATTGGTTTTTCTTACTTTATAGGATAAGTATCAATTTTTTTCAGCACTCTTTCCACTGATCTTCTGCTCAAATCAACCTGTTCTGCAATTGTATTAATGGAAACTGTAGGATTTTTAATAACACTTGCCACTACCATAATTTCTTTAATTTCCTTTGTTGTTTTTTTCTGAGGCACTATCATGTTTATGTTTTCTTAGAGTTAAAACAACCAAATGTCAGAAAGTTTTTAATGACTCGGTAAATAGTGGAAATCGTGGGAGTCGGCCTGGTTAGAAATAAATTATTAAATAATTCCCCAACCCCTAACAGGATTTCCACGTTGATACCATTCAATAATTTGAATTTTGTCTTCCGGTTCGAAAAACATCCAATTATTAATAACTATTATTAAAAAAAAATTTTGGTCGCAAATAATCGACACAGTACAACTTATTGCTGTCGAGCGTTCGATACTAAAGAACTATTTTAGAAATAAACGTATTGAATTGTTCGCTGGAAAATTATTGATCGATAAGCAATGCGTGCGGCGTTTCAGGTACATCCAAAATCGTCTAGGATCGTCCTATGTTCGCAGTGCTCTGCGCTTTACTGTATACTCAGTATATTTATGTACTGTTTTTTGAAATTATTATGTTCTAACATTATTTTATATCGATTTATAATCTTTTAGGTTCAGGGGAAGCTTTTGGTAGTGTCCTTTAACATTTTACTTTTATGCTCCGAGGCTTAATAAAATGATTTTCTATAAATGTCAGATTTTGTTATGTATTCTGTTTCATTTATACACTAAATTACATTCTAAAGCTGTATTATGTTTTCTTATGTAATTTTACATCTTTTTCCCTTTATTTAGAACCATTTTTACTTTTGAAAATCCCTGTTTTTTCTTATTTTAATCCCCTTTTAATATATTAAAATTTTCAATACTATTTCATTAGTGATTATTATAATTTTGTTACTAATATATATATATATATATATATATATATATATATATATATATATATATATATATATATATATATATATATATATATATATATATATATATATATATATATATATATATATATATATATATATATATAACAAATATTGAGATATGCTCCTCTGAGAAAAGTTCGGAATTTTTTGTTTAATAAAAAAAATGCGAAAAAACCAATTTCTTTCTACTTTAATCGCCCATATTTATGTAAGTATTGGAAGTAGAAAAAGACTTAATGAAAGAGAAAAGTTTTGTTATTAAATTTGCTACAAGATAGGATTAGTTAGAAATTGCAGTAAACGTAGTTTTTGCATGAATTTTTTTGGCCTTCAGAGTTCTCTGAGTATCCTCAAATTCGACCAGAAATTCATGCTATGCCTATGGTCAAACATCGTGTGACATTTCGTTAAAAACAGTTTGCAAATATTTTTGCACACTAATTTTGCAATTCAATGTCGTAAGAAAAAATGGACAGTTTTGCATAATGAGTCCAGATTAGGGGCTTAGACATTTTACTTTTTTTTTTCACCTAGCTTAGAGATCTTAAACTTTCAAATGCTTTTTTAAAAATAAAAATTGGATCATTTGGACGGCCTCAGCATTTTTTTTAATTTATGAAGTGCTTTATTATGAAAAATTCCATCAATTAAAACGTAATTTGCTTTAAAGAATTTTTATATCCAAATAACTGTTGTTAATAATTAGTGTAGCTAATTTTTTTGGCCTAATTGGCATTGTTCTAGCAATTTTAAACGTTTACTGGATCACTTACCCCAAATAAAGAAATTAAGTACAAAACAGGAAACTGCAATCACAGCGGGATACAACACAGCCGTTAAAAATGCTGCTCGCTTCCATTCCCTCCCTTTCATAGTTTTGTATAGTCTCGCCGAAAGGAAACCAGCAACTGCTCCATTAATTACATAAAAAATAATTGCTGCGTTTGTTAATGCGCCTCGGGATGCGGGAGATAAAATTCCCAACATGGCGAAAACTACAAAAATTAAGAAGGACTATAAGGTAAGATACTATTATCATATTTTTTTGTAATGTTTAGGATTATTAGTTATTATAAAGTCCCTTTCCCCGTCTTTTCAATGACAACTAAAAAATATTTAATTAAAAAAAGAGGATTGTCAGCGAGTTTTTAAAAATAGTTCCAATAAAACGTCGAGCGTCAGGTATTTTTAGTACAAAACAAAGTTATATTTTTTCATGGAATATCCCATGCACTTTTTATTCTAAAAAATTCTTTCTTTTTCGTTCTAGCTAATTCTGTAAAAGTCTAAATTACTTCTCCTCAAAGTGTAGCGGTTTTATAAAAAGTGATATGTTAGAATGTACGGTTTGATTTAGCAAAAGAAAATCTTTTATATCTCATTAATTTTTATGATATCAAAATTTAAGTAAACTAAAAGTTTAATACATTTTTAAGATCACGAAAAAGCTAAGGAAAACTCCGGACAGAACGATGTGCTGTAAGTCAAAACATATTAATTTATCAGCCCATCACATGCTCCAATATGTCACTCCTAAAGCCCCCATAATTTAAAAACAGTTAAATTTAGACATATGACAGGTACCTTTATTAAAAGTAATCAAACATTTTTCGTAAATTTCAAAACCATAATAATATACAGGGTGTTTAACTAAAGAATATATAACTTAATTTTGTACTGCAAACATTTCATGCTTAATTGGTTTTATTTTAACTTTTTTTTAAACCAAAACCATGTACATTTTCTTTTAGAGTAATTTATTGAAAGTTAAAAATCTTCATTTTTTTAGTAGTTGGGGTTTTATAAATATGGAAAATTTTTGAACATTTTATTTTTTATGATAGAAAGAACTAAAAGCACTCTACTGAACCATATGTCACTGCAGCAGATGACACCATGTTTCTAATACAGACATTAAGGGATTTTAAAAAATCAGTAAATTAGGCTGAGTACTTTTAGAAGATGATTCTCATTCCAGTAGACCTGTGGAAGTCATGCCTATTGGACTGGTAAAGATTGAAATACTTAGCGACCGACCTTTTAAAAGTACGAAAGTCGCGTGATAGAGCTTTTAAAATTAACTGTTTTTAGAATTATTAAAGAACATTTACACATGAACAAGGTTTCTTCAAGATAGGTTCTCCGACTTTCTTGGGTAATGTATCAAAAGGAAGACGACAGTTTTTTGATGAGTATTTATAGTCCTAACCATGTACCACTTGATTCATTATAACTGGAGATCAGACTATGGTAATATTTTATGACTATATCAAAGGGGAAGTCAATGGAGTGGAGAAAATCAGGGGAAGTGCATCTCTCCCACCAAAAGGCAAAGGTAATGCAGTCAACAAAAAAGTTATAGCTTCCTTTTTCTGAGATTTCCAGGAAATTTTGTTATTTTCCATTGCAAAGAATTCTGTCGCATTTTATACACCTATAATAAAGAAAGGAAAACTTTACAATAAACTAAAAAGTTTTTTATACAAAAGGAACTAAGAATTTGGTACACAGAAAAATCCAAAAGGTTTAAACTTCATAATGGTCGTCTCAACCTTCAGTATGGAGAATTTTTGCTATGTTTTTAGATGTATTAGGACCAGACTATTACTTTTAATATATATATTGCTGCGATAAATGAGAAGTAACTCAGTCACTAAACGCCTATCGAGTTAATATATGCTAAGTACCCTTAGTACGACCACAGCTTACTTACAGCTGTAACACTCTCTTGGCGGAACGGTTAGCGCCGATCTCGTCGCCAGGCTTTATGCTCCGCCCTGTCCGGGAAAAGATGTCTTTGGCGTGCAGTCGGAGAACTTTCGGTATTATTGTACGTTTAGCCGCCATAGCCGTAGTATAATTTTTGTGTGTTTTAGTTGATCGTTTTGAACATTGCGTTTTATTTTTATTTTTTACACTTCGGTAAAATGAGTGACAAAAAACCATTAGGACATCATCATGTTTGTGCAGTGCGAAACTGTTTTAATAAAGGTTATAACTCAAAGAAGAAATTCTTTAGTTTTCCTAAGGATGCTAACCGGTAAGTACTTAAACAATTTTTTTGCATATTTTAGTAAAAATTAAACTTTTGGTAATTGTCTAGAAAGTGTCCGCAACTCCGATTTTGACCAAATTTGGTATACGGAGTTTTTTTGGGGCGCTCGAATTAAAACCAATTTTAATACTTAATAGTATATATATATATATATATATATATATATATATATATATATATATATATATATATATATATATATATATATATAAAAGGGTGTTTATCTTAAAACTTACCACTCACGTTATATGTGAATTTTGCCGAAACACGCCAACAAATTTATTGAGGGGGAAGGTTTTTACAAAAATAGATGGTGCTACTTTAAACCAGGCTACCACCCTAAAATTTTAAGATGGAACAAGGGCTCGTGTAATACATCATTTTAAAGGCCTTTTTATTTAGTATGAGCCTATTTTGTTATTAATAAAATTTACAAACATACTTGCTTTTTTGTTTATCTTTTTAAGACATTCCAAAACTAATTCAAACCAAAATCATTGTCAAGTTTATTATTTTGTTGTTTCTAAGTCAATGGTGAACACTTTTATTAGGTAAACGTATTCCTTTGCAAAATATTCTTATTTTCGCAAAACAAAATATTATACTAGACTATTTATTGTAGTCAAATGTAGTAAGCATGGTTTAAAAATGTTATTATTTATTTACAGAGCCAGGCACTAAAAGCCAATCGAGAAGACCTGCTTGCCAAAGTAAACAATTTATATAAAAGTTACTCGTTATGTGCAGACCATTTTGAAGAGAGGATGTTCACGAGTCACTTGCATGCACGATTAGTAGCCACTGCAGTTCCCACCCTATTCCCATCTCTTGAGGGAAGTTCCAGAACTGACCATTCGTATAGTGCACCGCCTTTGGAACGATCTAGAGGAATACAAGTTCTAGATGATATAGTATTAGTTTCAGAAGGGAATCCACCTGCATTAATTTATCCAGGTAATAAAAATAATAATATTTTAATTCAAAATAAACTTGAATCTTCTATGTTCAATTTCGATTTTTCCCAGTTTTTTGAAACTATGACTTTTTTTAGCTTTTTAAAATGATAAGTAAAACTACTATGTTTTTTACCACTAAAATATATTAACAATTTGACAGCAGTTTCAACTCACAGAGTCATTTTCAAAGAAATATTTTTACAGACTAAAATATCAGTACAAAATAAAGTGATTTGTAACTCCTAAGTGGTCAATATATGTTCTGGAAGCGGCGAAGCAATTAATAGTTTATTACTGGTTTGGCGACAGTAATAGCGTGAAAATACATTGGTTTGGTCATTAAGCAGATGTACATTATTATTTTTATTGCCTTTGTATATTTCTAGGGATTCCAGAAAATTAAATATTAAATTATACCTAGAAATATACAAAGGGAATAAAATAATAATGTACATTATTATTTTTATTGCCTTTGTATATTTCTAGGGATTCCAGAAAATTAAATATTAAATTATACCTAGAAATATACAAAGGCAATAAAAATAATAATGTACATCTGCTTAATGACCAAACCGAACTTGTATTTTCCACGCTATTTACTGTCGCCAAACCGTAATAAACTGTTAATTGCTCCGCCGTTTCCAAAGAATATATTTACCACTTAAGGGTACAAATCACTTTATTTTGTATTGATATTTTAGTCTGTAAGAAATATTTCTTTGAAAATGACTTTGTGAGTTGAAACAGCAGTCGCAATTGTTAATATATTTTAGTGGTAAAAAACAGAAGTTTTATTTATCAGTGTTCATGATGATTAATTACCACATAGTAACGGCTAATAGCATCAATTTTTTAAAATGAGCTGACAATTATATGTTATTTGTACAAATCAAGTATTGTTTAAGCTTTTGGTCAACCATGCATAAAAAATCTCCAGTTGTTAACCAAATAAATTGTTCTTTTCTTAAAACTACATATTAACCAAAGTTGTTATTTAATGGCTAATTAAAATGTATTTTTGCAGCTGACCAGACAAATGTAGTTGAAACCGAGGTTCAGCATGAGATCGTCGTCAGTCCAATTACAGTTAGTCCTACTCTAACATCTCCAACATCTACCCAAACGTCAGCCAGTTTATCCTTTGATAGCCCAAGGAAGAATAAGTACAGACAACAAATCAAGTCCCTTACTGCCGAAAACAAATATTTAAGACAAAGGGTTCAGGTACTTGAAAGTCAAAGAATTAATGAATTGGACAATATATCTTTGGAGCAATATATGTCTTTAACATCCAAATTTTGCAATCCGGATACTGCAAAATGTATTAATATGCAAGTATCACAGGGGCATAAACACCCAAAGGGTAGACGTTACAGCAAGGAGTTTAAAAATGAATGTCTACCAATATATTTTGCTGGTCCCGGAGTGTATAAAAATATTTAATGTCTAAATATAGCCTTCCCTCGCCTAACACTTTGCTAAAAGAAATAAGATCAGTTAAGATAGGACCCGGATTAGATAATCCCGAGTTCTTCATTTTATTTAAAAAAGGTTGACAGTTTTCAACCCCAAAGTAAATATTGCTTATTGTGCTTTGATGAAATGTCTATAAAAGCCAATTTATTTTATGAACGAAATCAAGATTGCATCATTGGGCTAGCAATGGGTGATACAGGGGAGAAAATTTTTAAACCAACTTTAACTGCCTGTGTATTTATGGTCAGAGGTATTTATTCGAAGTGGAAACAGCCGATAGCCTATTTTTTATGCCATACTTCTTGTAACGCTAATTTATTACATAAACTATTAAATGAAGCTGTGCAAAAATTAAAAAATGTGGGGTTAAATGTTTGCGGAATTACTTGTGATATGGGGTCCAACAATATCAAATTGTCAAATATTTTAAAGATATCTCCAGATAATACTGGTTTTTATTTAGAAAACCAATATCTCTTTTTCATCTTTGATGTGCCACATATTATAAAAGCGATGAGAAATATGTTGATGATATATGACTTTTATATTAATGGTAAAAAAATTTCGTGGCAATATATTAAAGACTTCTATGAGTTAGATAAAAAATTTCCTGTCAAAGCAGCACATAAATTAACGGATTCTCATATTTACCCGACTGGTTTTCAAAAAATGAAGGTCAAACTTGCCACCCAAGTATTTAGTTACTCAGTCCATGTAGGTATGAGTGTTTATATTAGATTTGGTTCCCTTCCCGATGAAGCGACAGAAACTGCTGAATTTGTTAATAGAGTAGATCAATTATTTGATATTTTAAATTCTTCACAAATCTTTTAATATAATGTTGCCTTTAAAGCAAACTCATTTCAATTAGAGTTTCTAATGGATTGTTTGACCTTCTTTAAAAATCTTGAAATTCGAGACAAAAATCATAAAAATGTTACCAAAAAAATTAAATTTATTAGAAGTCTTATAATTTCCATCAACAGTATTATTCAGTTATTTTACTATCTTCGTGAAAATGCAGGGTTCGATTGTGTACTTACACGAAGATTAAACCAAGATTGTCTGGAGAACCATTTTGGTAAAATCAGAAGTGCAAACGGCAACTGCATTAACCCAACAGCAATACAGTTCCACAGAACATTTAGAAAGTTGCAATGCGTCAACTTACTTAACTCAGGTACAGAAAACTGTGAGGCAGATTCTGATCAGATGCTTTTAAGGCTTTCTGATTGCGAACAGGTTTTTGTACCTGAAGATAAGGATAAAGTACCAGACCAAAAAGACGCACTAAATGGCATGGATTACCAAAAAAATGAAATGCTGCAAAAAAATTTCATAAGGTACGTGTGCGGGTACCTTTTAAATAAAGCGTTAAGGATTCACTCTTGTGACATTTGCAATAAATATAGCAAAGACCACAATGAACTTGATGATTCATCTTTTTATTGTTTTCTTAGAGTATATAAAAGTGCGAATGGTGATACATTCGGAAATTTGCAAATGCCTAATGATGAATTTGTGGAACTAATATGTAAAATAGAAAAAATATTTCAACAAAATTTTGAAAAATTGGCCACAAAAAGCAATATTTGCGGTACACTTTTAGGTATAAGTAACCATTTACCCTTTAGTCATCCCTGTAAATATTTTCCCAAAGAATTTATAGTTAAATTATATTTAAGAGTTAGAATTTATTATACATTAAAAACAATAAATGCTAATTTTAGAAATATAAATAAGAATAAATTAATAATATGGAAAAATTTGTAATATACGTAGTTGTAAGTAATTTTTTTGTTTTGTTTTTTCGTCCATTTATTTTTGTATGTCTGGCTGAAAAATTAATTTTGTAAAATTCTTTATTGCTGTTAGTAAAACATTAGTGTTGCGAATAGGTAAGCATTTTTTATTTTGTTTCTTATACATCTGTTACATTTCGATTAATGGGCAATAAAACTTATTAAAAACCTAAGCTACAGAACATTATTTTATTATCATATTTTTTTTATTGCTTAATTAAAACACGCCTCAGCGTGTTCAAATCGAACTTTCAAACACACGCGTGTTTTAAAGGTTGCCATGGTACAACAATCAAAAACGGGAGAAATGTGAAGTCTAAGATGGCATTGCAACAACCTATAACCTCGAATTTTTGCACATGTTAGGCATTTTAAAGAAACGAAAATTATTAATCTGACATGAGTACTTTATAACGTCAAATAAAATATTACTAATATAATAAATAATATCAATAAAAAAATAGCGTAATGTATTCGTGAATAACTGATCTTTAAAACACTTGCTCTATTTCGAGAACTCGGGCTACGCCGTCGTGCTCGAAAAATCGCGCGTGTATTAAAGACCCTATTATTCACTTACACTTTATTATACTGTACCTTTTCCCTAAAAACTGACATTATATTGAGAGATATCACAGTGCGACTATCAAAGGCAATAATTTCTGTCGAATATTACATCCGAATTTTGCAGAGCTGAGAAAAGACCTTAACAATGACCTGGGAATATGAGGAAACAGCTAAAGATCGACCATGCATCCCCTTAAAGAACTAACGATTTTTATAAATCATTATTCTTTTCATAAGATTACAGATAACTACACCCCTTCTAATTATTGTAATACAATTATTGTGACCTAAATATTATAAATCGCCCATGTTACTTTGTCAGCTCATATGAGTTTTTTAGTCTATAACAATTAAAATGTTATTACTTTTTCGAATCAGTTTATTGTATATTTTTATATTTCTTATTAACTTTAAAATTATCTACTACGGTACTGTTAGGCAAAAATTTGTCGTTTTACATAAATAAGTAATCGTTTTAATCCGGCTCTGACTTTTCCCGGATGTGCGACAGAGGGAGCAACGCTTCTGTCTCGTTTGTTCGTAGACTGCGAGATCAAAGGTGCCGACCGGAGTTGTGGAGCTGTAAGTAAGCTGTGGTACGACTCTATAGTCTACAAGATCATTGACCTTTACTAAACTTACAGAGTGTCGGTAACGCCATTAGAAATATTTGTATACCAGATCCTATAAAGGCAGCAAATAACCTTGAGTTTCTCGGCGGCCTAAAAACATCTCCGTGAACTAATTTCTTCAACGCATCATCAAAGATTACTCTTAACTAGCTATATCGGTAGAGAAATAATCTAGCATTAAAAAACATAGCTATATACTTATGTTTCTTCATAATAGATAAAGGGAATTTTTCTCTAAAAAAATGGAATATATATATATAATATATAGTATTTTTATATAATAAAGAATTTTTCTATAATATATATAAAAATATATATATATATATATATATATATATATATATATATATATATATATATATATATATATATATATATATATCAATTCAAAGCTGTTCATTTACAGAATTGATTATTTTTAAAATTATAAATATTTTTTATTCTTTTTCAAATACAAGTGTAGCAACATATTATATAGGACCTAGATGCTTTACATTCATAAGAACCTCATATAACCATTTAAAGGTCCGGTTTAGAAGTACCCGGACAGATGACGACAGAGTAAAATTTTGTACTTACAGAAAATAATCTTTTATGGATAATGGAAAGTGGCTAGACATGCACTTGACCATTTACTTTACAGATATAAAGAATAATACACGGATTTATGTCCTTTTTTCTTTATCTCCTAAACGTGTATTTAGTTACATCTTTTTATTTTGTTTTATCCAGAAATTTCAAAGTTTATTTCTTTGCAGAGTTGGGTCTTTAAGAAGTCATACTAACCAGATATAACCAAATTTAATTACTTCAATAGTTTACATGAAAACAAGAAGTTAATATAAAATCTGATCAGTAAATAGGCTTTTAGCGAAGTTTCACCTAAGTCCACTAAAAACCATTACCACATTCCCCAGTGAATGTCATATATTAAAAAACAAACTGAACGAACACTAACCAAAACTACCCACTTTGCTGCGTTTTGGTTAGCAAGAACCGAAACTAAGGAACATAATTATTAGTTTTAACCGGAGCGGAGCAAAGTTGTTAGTTTTGGTCAATGCTCATTCAGGTTTTATTTGGAAAATAAATATTTTACAGAAGTATCAAAAAATGACATGTAAGATAACATTTTATTCAGAATGTCATATCCTATTAAAATAAGAGAAAATGTACTGGTGGTGCTAATAAAAATTTCAAATTACTTGTACTTTTTGATCAAATTGGAAGTGATAATAGACAAGTGAGTAGGTCAAACAACGCATTTTTATATCAAACACCGACATGCAAAATTTAAATTTTTACTACCTTTCGAAAACACCTGGTACATATTAAAAATAGAAAAATAACCGTAAAGAGTTTTAGTACATACTAAAACTACATAACCATATTTTGGACCAACAAAAAGAATTTTAAAAAATAGTTTCTGCAAATAAAATAACCTAAAAAAATTAACACAAATCTTGTTATCAATTTGCACTTGTTCATAGACTATTGAACTTTTTAATCAAAAGGTGAAAACCGAGAAAATTATATTTACAAAACAGATTTCTATCGATTCTGTAGAATAATGTTTTACAATTGTGTCACTTTTTTGTTAAGGTACTATTGGCATCGTGCGCGATGACAACGACATCTGACGGCTGCATTAAATCATGTTTCAAAGCCATGGGAGAGCTGTTAGATTACTTATAATATGTATTTATTTTTCCTAAATAAATATATCATGGTCAGCACTGTAAAAGTGAAGTGCAATATCAATAGTGAATAAACAATTTTAAAGCTTAGAAAGTAAGTATAAAAAGTGTATTTTTTATAAAAAGAGTTCTTAGAGTTTTGTAGAATCGAACTCGGGACCTTCGTGTTGCTTGTGAAACGTTATAGCTATTTAGCTACTGAGGCATCATCCTAAAATAAGCAAAGAAATCCTTGTTAATTTGCAGGCTATTTATGAACCAACTAATCTTTCAACTAAGACATTTTTATTACCTGACACGGGTAAATCACGTCACGTAAGACCTTGTTTTAAGTTCCAGAAATGTATAAAATTTGCAATTACTATTTCTGCCAGTATTCTTACATTTAACACTATCCAAAACCTACTATGTCCCATTTTTAATATTTTATCTAATGGTTTACATTTGAATCAAGCAACAAAAAATTTGACCACAGCGAGCACTGCAATCGATTTAGCAGTCCTTACCATATACTTCACACCTTGCCAATAGGTTTTTAGTTAGTATTTCTTAAACTGAACTGCTATATTTTGAGATTGTTTATTGACAGTGATATTAAAACAATAAGCTTTTCTGGCTTTAACATATTTTACAAAATAAATAAAAATGTGCAAAATACTTAGGCAAATGCACATTTTAAAATACTTTTAAATGTGCAATTTTAAAACCTATAACATTTGGCAAGTTGTAAGCCCTAATAAACTACCTATAATATAATGAAGAAGTTTAAAATATTTCATAGCTCTTAGACTTTTTAATTTAAAAATACAACAGCTGGATGTTGATTGAATTTGGTTGGTGATATGTCTAAATGTTTATTAATCTCTGCCTGTAGTTACTGTCGTTGCATACTACAATAAAACTATCTTAAGAACTGATAAAAAATAATCTTTACCATTTTTAAAAAATGCCTCGCTAAGCTAAAAGGTTAGATTTGGTCAGAAAATTAAAATTAAGCGAGGAGGGGCGCAGTTACTACTTAGGTATGGTTCCAATTTCACGTTAAACTGTGGGTATCTACTGTATATAAACCACAAGTTAATAGTGAGTGACTTTGTGCCATAAAATGCAGTTTGGTACTTGGACAAAATGATGAAGTGAAAGGGTTAATGCTTTAAAGAGAAAACCCAATATTATATACCTATGCTTCTATAAAGTTCATCTGACATAAAGAGATTAAAAATTATGGAGCAAAAAACTTTTCTCTTAGTTAATCAGTGTTCTTATGAAATATTATTTTATGTTTTTATTTAAGTATGCAAATTATTAAAAATGTTATATACAATTAACCGTATATTTATAAACAAAGTGTCTTATGAATGTGCTATTTTAATGCTTATTGGTATAGGTCACAGATTCGAGTGCATGCATGGGGATCTGAAACGTAAGAGATACGAGTCGGTTAATTGCAAAGTTGCGCATTTAGGTGCCTAACAACATGCCGATTAGAAAGTTGTAAAATTCCGAGTACTTCCGGAGATATCCGGAAAAAACCGAAATTTGCTGATTGCGTTTTTATTTTTTTGACGTTATTTAAAGAGATATGAAAAACAAAGACACTTTCTCATGGCTACTTCTTAAGCTCTACAAACAGCGTTGAGAGTTTTCCGTACGACGTTTCGTTTTTGTTAGACCATCATAAACTTTATTTTTTAAATACGGACATAGGTTTTTTATTTTATTTTTTGAACCTCTTATTATCCCAATTACAAAAATGTATAACACTTAATATTTATTAACAAATATGGAACGCCCCTATAAGAAGTTATGTGCGTTCCTTGTCTTACTCATTGTCTCTTATGGAAAATATGTTTATTTAACAGAAAAATATTAAGTGTTATACATCATTGTAATTGGGATTATAATTGCTTCAAAAAATGCAGTAAACAATTGAGTGCCGCATTTAAAAAATAAAGTTGATGATGGTTTAAGGAAAACGAAACGTCGTACGGAAAATCTCTCAACGCTGTTTTGTAGAGCTTAAGAAGTGGTCATGAGAAAGTGTCTTTTGTTTTTTCATATCTCTTTAAATAACGCCATAAAAAAATAAAAACGAAATCAGCAAATTTCGGTTTTTTCCGGATATCTCCGGAAGTACTCGGAATTTTACAACTTTCTAATCGGCATGTTGTAAGGCACCTAAATGCGCAACTTTGCCATAATTTAACCGACTTCGTATCTCTTACGGTTTTCGAGATCCCCATGCATGCACTCGAATCTGTGGCACCCTGTATAGTCAGGCACTACCAAATTTTGTGCTTTAGTGGCATAGTGATCAGCTAAACAAACTGGAACTTAATAAAAGTAACCTCATCAATAAACATTTTATGTGGTTTTTATATCTAACTATTTATGTTATAAAGTATGTCTATTTTCTGAACATTTTGTATACTTGATGGTAATGGCAATGTGATCATTCAAATTAAAACAACAATAATCGACGACGTTATATTATTTTGTAGCACAGAATTATTATTATAAAAATATTTTTTTCTTAAATCAAATCTTTACTAACAACATAACAACTGTCGAAAATTTTTGTGTAAAAAAAAAAAATCTAAAAGTAAAACTACAGGACCGTTTTATTAAAACCACAGTAGTTCTTTAGAATGAAGTCTACCAGTTTTATAGTAATGCTAGCTAAGAACAAACGGACTGTCAACTTATTTAATTTCTTACCTGAAAGAAAGAAAATAACGACAAGTGAGTTAAACAACGAAAACCAGTGAATTTCAGCATCTGTCATTGCAAGGTAAGTATCCCATCTAGATGCCCAACTAACACTTGATTCTTCCCAATCAATTTCATAAGTGAAAAATAGTTTGGTCCCGGTTGTTGGGTCAACAACTTGTGGCTTGGCATCATTGGAAAAACTACAAGTCTTTCCATCGAACTTAATTTCATCCATTGCTACCGATTTGGCACTTAAACTAAATCCTACCACTCGATAAACATTCCTAAAATCAATAAACAGGTAAGAGTAAATAGTTAAACTTGTTTTGTCACCATGTAAGAAATGTTTTAAAATGTTTGCCATAGAGATTGACATGATTGCAATTAAGAGAAGGTTAAATAAGGTAAGTTTTAGAGATTTTATACTGACTGGAAATATCTAACTTAGAAAAACTGTTTTTTTTTCATCTCGCTGACATCTGTATGTAAAGCAGCGCAGATCTGCGTATCTTTATGTTACTAGCCAGAAGACATATTTAGGTAGTACATGTTTTAGTGCTAAGACAATGTCAAAGGAACTGGAAAAATGGGTCAAACATCATGTCATATACCTTTTGCATGCCCCTGAAAATTGGGCCAATGTAATTTGCAATTAAAGTAACGGCAATTCTAGGCTACACAAGAAAAATCCGCACTAACCTAAAGAAACTAGAGCAAACAATAACACAAAGCGTCACAAATTAGAGAGGGGATCATAGGAAACTCTGCTTAGTATCCGGAGGGATGCAAACCAACAAAGGGTTATTTTTTATTGATGGGTATGAAAGATCTTTTAAGATTAACTTTGATTATAAGACAACTGTAAATATTTTTAATTTTATTAGTAATCTCTAAAACTTAAAAAAATCAAGTTCTTTGATTCATTAATAACCAGAAGTTTAAAGTGTGTGTCTAAATTAAAACTATATAAATTATATTAAAAATGATATGCAAATGATTTAAATTATTAAACATCTACAAGGTATATCAATATAAAGTGTCACAATAAAAATTTCCATGATTATACACTCCACTCTTGTTTAGCACATGGACTTTGTTCTTGGTGTCAATAAAGTAGTTTTCAGGATTACTATAATTCTTGTGTGAAATTTTAATGTTTCGAATTATTATTTATGGATGGGTTTATTGGACACCTCTTTAATTGAGTCTGGGGTTTATTAATTTTGGTGTTAATAAGTTGTGGATGGTATTCATTCTTAAAAGCTAGCTATTTTTTTAAGAACATTGACATTATTTTTTTAAGTCAACAGCTTTAAAAGCCACAAGTAATAATTCATAAATATCAAAATAAAATGCCGCCACTTTATGTTGGTGGCTGGAGAAATTTTTTATAACGTGATTTGTTTATGTAGGAACTGTTTTGAAAGCTAAATTGCTACCTGAACTAAAAATGGTAAGATCTAAAAAAATCGTAAACGGGTAATTTACTTTAAAAAATGAAATTATTGTTTAGATAGGAAAATTACTTAGGTTTGTAAAAAATTAACAATTTGAAAAAAATTAAATATATTTTTTTTAAATTGAATTATGTAAATTTATAGGACAGAGCATAAGATAGTTGTAAAATCATTAAACCCATCTTCCATTTTTCTTTTAATTTAAGCTCACCAATTTTTTCTAACTGATTAAACAAATTTAAAAATAAATGTTAGGCTACATTAGAATGTCAATAAAAATAAACTCGTTTCCCATTAGACAAAACATACATTTAAGACATAAATACCAAAGATAAATCCAGCCAATCTAAAGTTATATAAAAAACAAAACAGTTAAATTATGACTTAAAATTTTATACGGAAAGTTTAACTTAGGGTTGGGCATTATAATTTTATTTAACATTACCTTTTTATGGTAAGCAAACCAAAATAACTAAAATAAAGTAACGCAAAAACCAACTTACGGTTGAGGCTGATGATACAGTAACTTAAACTTCAAATGATTGTTTATTATACTCCTATCACCTACAGTATTACCTAATCTATAACCATGCTCATATTCAAATTCGTTTGTCTCTGAATTTCGTCTAGGGGTAGCTGCTGGAAGATTATCAACTAATCTATTAAATAAAAAATAAAATATTATTTAATAAAAGTACATTTCAATTTATAAAAGTCTTTTACAAAATAATAACTACATAATATGTTAACATTATGCCTATACCGGCGCTAGCTGTCACTTGTAACTTGTTACTATGTTAAATTACTACTATTTTAGAGTTGCCAATACATTGTGTTTTTTTTTTGCTACAAGAGAAACACAAAAAGGAAGCACATAGGAAGTGTAATGTTTGTATTTCGTAGACTTTGTTTGTTATTAAGGGTTTTTTTACATTTTATATATTTTCTCTATATTTTAACTTATTTTAAATATGTGTATTTTTTATTAGTGTGTGTGTGTGTGTGTGTGTGTGTTATATATATATATATATATATATATATATATATATATATATATATATATATATATATATAAAAAAAATTAAAAGCTATAAAAACTTTAAAACGAAATAAAAGGTTCAGATTAAGGAAAAAGTAACAGAAATATTCGTTGTTTTAAATGCACTCTTGACATCTTTTAAACGGATTTTAATGTATTCATAATGTACAATCGTTTTATTTCTGCAAAGGCTTTATGAAATATATATATATAAATACATATACATATACATATATATATATATATATATATATATATATATATATATATATATATATATATATATATATATATATATATATATATATATATATATATATATTTTTTATTAAGTTGTACTTATTTGGAATTATTTTATTCGGTAATGTACTGACATAATTAAATAAATATATGTAAATAAACATTTGTATGTAAAGGTTTTCCTGTATAATTGACCCTTTAAAATCTATATTTTTATAGACAGAAAAAAATAGTTTATATGAAAGTTGCAGGATTTTTCATGAAGATTTTCATGGTGTAAGATAGAAAAACAAATGATGATCGGAAAATTAACAAATCACTATCAACTTCGTTATTTTAAATGGAACACCCTGTATATGATTGAAAATTCAAATTCTGCTAATCTTCCTCTTTTCAAATATATATAACTTATCTATGTTCGGATAAACGAGTTGCAAGTTATTTGAATTTAAAATCTGTTCTTATAAGCCATAGTTAGCCATGGATACAACCCAAAGTTTGGCAAAGTTAAGTCGCGTTAGACATGGTTCGTCTTGGAAACCAAACAAAAATTGACTTCTGTCAAATACTTTTATATTTTGGGTTGTATCCATGGCTAACTATGGCTTATAAGAACAGATTTTAAATTCAAATAACTGCAACTCGTTTATCGAACATAGATAAGTTATATATATTTGAAAAGAGGAAGATTAGCAGAATTTGAATTTTCAATCATATACAGGTGTTCCATTTAAAATAACGAAGTTGATAGTGATTTGTTAATTATCCGATCATCATTTGTTTTTCTATCTTACACCATGAAAATCTTCATGAAAAATCCTGCAACTTTCATATATATAAACTATTTTTTTTCTATCTATAAAAATAAAGATTTTAAAGGGGTGCGCAATTATACGGGAAAACCCTGTACAAACAATGGAAAAATGCAATTCATGTAACTTTGTCCCAATTTTGTTCAATAATCTGGTGGCTATTGTAGTTAAGTTATTTATTTCATTAAAATTGGAAAAGAATATTATCCAATTTGCTGTCGCAGTTACTCTGATCGGTTGTATTATCGTTTCATTCATTAATTTTGTTTTTGTATTAAGTAATGACTTTCTGGCCAAGTCCAAGTATTAATATTCTAGACGAGAGAACGGGAGACCATGCATACAGTAATGATAAATTTTCGACGGGAGAAGGAATCTCTCTCTTTAACTTTAAACAAGAGAAAAATTAATTAATCTATCGTCTCGATGAGACAAAAATCTCTTATTTCTATGGCATCACTACTCAGTGTTATAACTAGTACTTTATTGATAGGTACGGGTTACACCATGGACCTGAATAAGTAGCAAATTACCCTTAGGGATAATTGACTTTGGAAAAAAATATAAATTTGTGATATATTGCTAACCTGACCGAAGTGAATAATTGTTTTCAAATTAGTTTCTAACAAGTTAACATCCTTAATCGTTAATAATGCTTTTCTACTTTTTTTTTATAGATTTCTTTGGTACATACATAAACTATTTTTAAAGAATAAAATTGTATACTTTCAAAAATAACACATAAAAAAATTATCTGGTATGTTAACACTAAAATGTTTTTTGACCATAACTGTCAAAATATACAGGATGTTCCAGAAGTAATGGGACACAAAGCAACAGCAGATTCTTTAGGTCAAAATAATTAATTAATGTAAACTTGTCTTATCCCAAAGTTGATAGAACTAAGATACAGGATGCCAAACTTTTAATATTGTTTTCGTTTTTCGGTAATAATTTTTTAACAAAAAGACATAGCGTTACAAAATTGGGGATTTGGGGGTTCTTTGAGGCGATAAATTCAAATTCGCCCATACTTTTGATGTTGCTAGTAATAATAATAATAATAATAATAATATTTATTGATGAATGTACATACTATACAGAATATGATTTATGACTGTACTCTGTAACACGTTGTTTACGTTTTCGGAGATTTTGTGAGTTTTTACAGTGAACTTTAAAGTTTTAATTTGTGAAATCTAATTATGAGTGATAACAGCCCTACAGGAAAACCCGCTGTGAAAATAAAAGATCGTTTTGATTTTCAAATAGTGCGAAGTAATTCTTTAAAATTAACTAAATCGGAAATAAATTCGATAATAGGTGTCAAGGACGATTCTGAACAACTGATAAGCTCGCCAGGTAAACAAACCGAACAATGCCAAATACCAGGAGCGATCAATAATTCTGATGGATTGGATGTTTTTCACGATCCAAATGTTGCTTTTAAGCCTGGGCGCCCGGTTTTTAGAACGCCTCCAAAAACTACAGAAACAAGACCAGACAAAAATGAAAACTTAGCAAATGGTAACAAAAGGCCAAGGTCAGCAGGAACTAGTCCAGATATAGAAAATAATCACAAACGGCAGTATGAGGAAAACAAAAAGGAAACACATAATACAGAAGCTAGTCATATAAATTCGAATAAAACTCTGACGGAAAATATGATTACAAAGTTTTTTATGTCTCTTGATGGAATTGATGCAGTCATAAACAAGGATAAAGACCAAGATGGAAACGTCTGTCTGTCTGCCAATGAACAAAAATCTTTTAAAGATGCACATTCTGATATTTATAAACTCTTTACAATGTTGGTATTTAAAACGGGAGAAATAGAAAAAGAAAATGTGAGGCTACAGTATCAAACGATGGAATATTTGAAAAATGAACAACAAAATATTGAATCAAAATACGAAAAATCCTATGCAAATGTTGTTAATAACAAGGCAACCACCAGTCAAAATTCCCCTGAATACAAATTAAAAACACCGGAAGAAAAAAACTGGACAACACCAAAGACGACCAAAAGGCATGAAACGGTAAGTAGAATTGACAATAATAATGATCCAAAGGAAACAATAAAAATCCTTAAACAACATGTAACCACAAAAGACGTAGGAAAGGGATTCAAAAGTATAAAAGAAACAAAAAATGGTGCCATAATTGTTGAAAGCTACAATAAAGACCAACAAGATAAACTAAAAATGGCAATTAGTACCTCCAATAAAATTAAATATAAAGAAAATGAAATCGCCGACCTCATGTTTATGGTTACAGGTATTAGTAAGGGCTTTTCGGATAGTGAATTTCTTGAGGAACTAGAAAGGTTAAACTACGACATTGTAGAGGAACTTCAAATAAGTGTAAGGGATAAAATCAAAGTAATAACGAAAAGACAATGCAGAAATCCAAAAAAAGAAAATTGGATTTTACAAGCTCCAGCAAAAATAACAAAGTGGTTTCTAAAAAGACATACTATTTACTTTGACCTGGTAACAGTCTATGCACAAGAACACATAAATCTTGCTTTGTGTTTTAAATGCTCTGGTTATGATCATGTAGCCAAATATTGCACCGAAAAAGGGTGCTGCCATAAATGTGGGGGACAACATTTAGCTAAAGACTGCAACGGGGCAGAATTAAAATGCCCAAATTGTAAAAAGATGAAACTTTTAGATTTGCAGCACTCAGCTAGAGATATAAATTGCCCGGTATATAAACGAAGAATTGCCAGATTTAAGGACATAATAAACTATGATGAAAATGTTTTATAGACAAGCGACCGCAAGCTACCAAACAAAATGAAAATAAAGTTGATCACGAAAATTCCTTAAGAAAAGACCTTACAAATATTAGCATCATTCACCAAAATACCCAGTCACTTGGTAACTCAGTAGATAAAATAAATGATTTGATAAAGGAACATACCAGCTGTAAGTTCCTATGTATTACAGAGCACTGGAAGTTTCCGGAGCAACTAAAATTACTTGCCATAAAAAACTTTAAATTAGGAAATAGCTTTTGTCGTCAAGCAGGTCAGCATGGTGGAAGTGCAATTTATGTTCATAAAAGTTTAAAGTGTCGTCCTAGAAATAAAATAAACAAATTGTCGGTACAGAATGAATGTGAGTATGCTGCCATTGAATGCAACTTAAACGGATTTCAAGTGGTACTTGTATGTGTATACAGACCGCCGTCTGGTAATGTAAATTATTTTTTAGACAATTTTGAAAACTTGTTAGTTAGTATTACAGGGGAAAATAAAAACATTATAATTGCTGGGGATTTTAACATAGAAATGCTTAAGGAAAACGGAAACAAAACAAACTATAAATCACTGCTGCAATCCTTTAATTTTAAACAATCAATACATGAGAATACTAGGATAGTTCATAACTCAGCTTCTTGTGTTGACAATATTTTTGTAAATTTAGAGTATAAAGAAAGTAAGGTTCTCAATACATTCATCTCCGACCATACTGCACAAAAACATACGTTTCAAGTAAAACAACCAATACCCAACATTGTACAGTACAGAAGTATTTTTTCTGAACAAAATAAACTTTTATTTTTAAATAATTTAAAGGACCAGGATTGGTCTCAAACGTACGAGGTAAATAATCATGATGTAAATAAACAGTGGGATACATTTATGAATAATTTTTCTACTATTTTCAATCACTGCTTTCCTCTTAAACCTATGAAAAATAAATTTAAAAGAAAAATTCCTGATGACCCAAGAATTAGAGAATGTAAAAATAGATTGAATATTTTATTAACATTATCCCGAGTAAATAATGATTTTAAACAAACATACAACACAACTAAAAAAGAATATGATGCTTTGTTAAGGGCAGTAAGGTAGGAGGAGTATGAAAAAAAAATGAGATTAGCTGATAACAAAACTAAATGTATGTGGAGCATATGCAAAGAGATAACTGGTGATAGGGGCAAAGAATCTGATTTTGGTATTAAAGGGAACCCTGAAGAAATTCCTAAACAATACAATGAATATATTTTATCTATTGTTCCTGAGTTAATAAAGAATTTAAAAATTTTGCCAAAAACTTCCAGAATTAAAAAAAATAATCGAACTTTGGCCTTAAAACCAGTGTCTCCGGATGAATTATGTAAGCTTTCCAAGAAAATTAAGAATAAACATAGTAGTGGTGTAGATGAGATACCTACAAGCATTGTAAAAATAGTAATTCCTGTAATTAAAGACATTCTTTGTTATCTTATAAATAATTGTTTAAAACATGGCATTTTTTCACATCAGCTTAAGATTGCATTAATAAAACCAATATGGAAAGAGGGAGATCCTGAAGTAATGGAGAGTTATAGACCAATAAGTCTTTTATCAGCATTCTCTAAAAGACTTGTAGATTTTATGTATGAGTGTGGCCTTTTTAATGCAGTTCAACATGGATATACATCTGGAAAATCAACTCAAACTGCTATTTTTCAATTTACTAAACACATCTTAGATCTCATCGAAACAGGAAACGTTGCCCTTGGCATATGTTTAGATCTGTCCAGGGCATGTGACTGTATTGATCCAGATATTTTATTGGAAAAGTTAGAACTCTATGGTGTCAGAGGAACTGCTCTTAATTTATTCAAATCCTATTTAACAGGTAGGCTTCAAAAGGTTAAGATAACAAAGAATGGAAAAACTTACTATTCTAGTTTAAAGGAAAATAAAATAAGTATTGCTCAGGGAAGCATTTTAGGTCCAATACTTTTTGTAATTTTTTTGAACGACCTTAATTCCATAACGGCCACTCCAATTGAAAACATAACTTGCTATGCCGATGACACAAATCTTATCACGGGAGGTAAAACTTTGGGTGAAGTACTAACACTTGGAGAAACATTTTTTAACAAAACTAACAACTGGTTTGAGGAAAACAAACTCTTGCTTAATAAAGCCAAAACAAGCGTCCTCTTTTTTAGAACGAAACAAGCCAATGTACTTAAACCTCAACAGATATCGTTTGGAGAATCGGACTTAGATTTAACCTAGCAGAAAATATAACAAACAATTCAGAAAAATGGGAAACTCAGAAACGTAGGGGCTTCAAAACTAATAATAATAAAAATAGAAAACCACAAAATCCAGCAGGTGAAAGTACATCAAATAGACCCTCACCTATCAAGGGGGCAAATGAAGATTCAGAAACATTAAAAACGGCACCAAGGATGGCTTTCCTCTTCCTTTCGGGACTAGCTCCAGAAGTAAGTGAAAATCTTATTTTGAAATATCTGGAAAACAATCACTTGGAGGTGAATTGCCGATGCGAAAAAATCAAAACTAAAAAGGACAAATACCGTGCGTCTTTTAGGCTAACTGTTCCTTACAGTGAACGTGACAAATATTTATGTTCAACGTTATGGCCCAAAGGAGTCATCATTAACCATTTTATGAACCTTCAGCGCCTATAAATGGCAAGCAATCTTCAATAGAACAAGCAACAAACAATACAAAGCAAAATGTAAAGGTTATGCACATTAACGTAAAGTCATTGAGACATAAAGTGAATGAAGTTGAATCTTTCATTGCTGACAAGGATATTGATATATTATGCATCACAGAACACTGGTTGAAAGAGGAGGAAATAGAGGTCCTTTATTTCCAAGAATATAAGGTAGCAGCTTACTCGACCAGGCAGCAGTGTGTTGGTGGAGGTGCCATAATTTTAGTTAGGAACAGTTTGGAAACCTCTTTTAAAACTGTAAATTCATCTCGTAATGTTGATAAATGTATTGAGTATTGTTCTGTTTATTTACCTCATTTTAATGTATATGTTTTAGCATTTTACCGTTCACCCTCAGGACACTTTGACACCTTCCTGGCGGCAGTTGATGAGATCCTAGCAGAATTTAAATGCAATGTAAATCTAATAATCACAGGTGACTTCAATGTTCATTTCAATACAGGTCAACCTGAAGCAACTCGTTTTTGTGACTCGTTAGTAAGTTTTGGTTTAAAACAGACAGTATTTGAACCAACACGACTTGACAATTGTCTGGACAATGTCTTTGTGAGCTCTGACATGGATGTATGCTCTGTATGTGTGGCTGAGGCGAATGTATCTGACCACAGGTCACAGATGGTAGAGTGTATGATCCCGATAACTAATGGTGGCTTTACTCAGTCTCGGAAGGTATGTAGACCAATAACACAACGGGGTCTCAACAAATTTTATAACATTGTGGATAATTTGTCATGGGATTTTATTGGGGAGAACAGTGATGTCAATAAGTGTTTTGAGCATCTGATGGCACTTCTGGAAAATGCATACCAGCAAGCATTTCCAGAAAAATCCTATATTGTTCGGTCTGACCACTCTTATACCATTAATTGGTTTAGTGATGACCTTAAAGCGATGAGAGAGCATCTGAATTTTTTAGGAGAGTTAAAACATCAATATAACTTTATAGGAATTGAACAAGAATTTAGAGACTACAAAAAACTCTACCAGGATGCTATAAAAAAGACTAAAATAAGGGCAAATGACAACCTTATTAGTTCTTCTCAAAATCCATCTAAGGCCATGTGGCAGATTATAAACAAACATAGAGGTAAGAGTAAAAAGACAGTAGGTCACAAAAATAATTTAACACCAAATGATTTTAATATTTTTTTCTCTAGTATAGCTCAGAATATAGTGGAGGGTATTCCAATTTCAAATAATAATCCTTTGGATTATCTTAGTGGAAGCACATTACCACCAACTTCTTTCAGTTTTTCTGAGGTAACCTTTAATGAAGTCAGGGATATAATTGATAGCCTAAAAAATAAGCGGAGCTGTGATATTTATGGCTTAAATGTAAAATTAATTAAAACAATCAAAAATTGTATTATCGTTCCCTTGACTAAACTAATCAATCTTTGTTTTCAGCAGAACATTTTTCCTGAGGTTCTTAAAATGGCCATTGTGGTACCAGTTTTCAAAAAGGGCGACCCCACATTGCTTGAAAATTATAGACCAATATCACTTTTACCTATAATCTCTAAAATCTTAGAGAAGTGCATGGCCATTAAAATTGTAAATTTTTTTGAAACAAATGGCCTTTTCTCCGAGTGCCAATTTGGCTTCAGAGAACATAAGAACACCATTCTAGGTATTATAAATCTTGTTTCTGATATAATAGAGGCATTTCATAACATGCAATATAATTCAGTTCTGCTGTGTGATCTTAGCAAAGCCTTTGACTGTGTCAATCATGATATCCTTCTCCAAAAACTGACCTATTATAACTTTAGCCCAAACAGTATCAAACTTGTTGAGTCTTATCTTCGGTGCAGGTGTCAGGTGGTAGGGATTGACGGTGTGATGTCAGCTGAGAGTGAACTTAATATTGGAGTGCCACAAGGCTCAGTCCTGGGCCCCATTCTCTTCTTAATATATATAAATGATCTTCCTAACGGAGAGACTCTTGCAAAGTTCACACTCTTTGCTGATGACACAACGGTTTCTCATGCTGCGGATACTTATAAAGATTCACTGAATGGGTCGATGGTGGCACAGGAGAGGGCTGAAAACTGGTTCTGCTCAAACAGGCTGCTTCTGAATGCTGACAAGACAAGTCGGGTAATATTCTCTATGAGGGATTTGTCAGGTATAGAGAATGCCTCGGAGGTACGCTTTCTGGGAGTAATTCTAGATCCAAAACTCCAGTGGGGTAAACATATTAATGCTCTTGCGGGGAAACTCAGCAGAGGGCTTTATGTCCTCCGAAACCTGCACAGATGTGTCTCAGCTGATATATTACTAACTGCATACTTTGCTATTTTTCACCCCCATATTTCGTATGCAATTCTTACATGGGGGCACTCGGCTGGAGTACATAGGGTATTTGGTCTGCAAAGAAAGGCAGTGAGAGTGATGTCTGGTTTGGGTTACAGGGATGATTGCAGGAATGCGTATGTGGGTCTGGGTCTGCTGACTGTGCCTTGTGTGTATGTGCTGGAGTGTCTGTTGTATATTAAGCAGTATGAAAGTCAGTTTCGAGCTCATGAAGATGTCCATGACTACTACACTCGTTCAAGGCACAATTTGGTGCCTGCATATTGGCGTCTAAGAAGGTGTCAAGATGGTCCAGGCTATTGGGCCATAAAATTTTATAATGTTCTACCTGATAATGTTAAAACTCTACCAGCTAAGAGTTTTAAGCAAAGGGTGAAACGTTACCTAATAAACAGGGCTTTTTATTCATTTGACGAATATTTTAACTCGGATTTTAGTATGTTGTAAGTAGTTTATTCACAAGTATTTTAGTTTTAAAACTTTTTTTTTTGTAATGTTAGACTATGTTGCCTTTAGTTTATTAATATGTATTCTTGTAATGTTTAAAATTGTTTGTAAGATTGACGTATGTAACACATTGTGATTTAACATGAATAAATTATTGAGTATTGAGTATTAATGGAACACACAAAATTTTTGGGTATTCACTTGGATGAGTTCTTAGATTGGTCACACCATATAGGCTCACTTATCGGGAGATTAAACTCAATCTGTTATGGAATTAGGGTAGTGGCAAAATATTTAAATGAAAAAAGTTTAAAAATAATATATTATGCAAATTTCGAATCGGTTTTGAAGTACGGAATCATTTTTTGGGGTTGTAATTGACTAATAGAAAAAATATTTGTTGTGCAAAAACGTGCATTAAGAATACTTAAAAAAATGAGTTTTAATGAAAGTTGTAGAGGAGTTTTTAACACATGTGGAATTTTGACAGTGTATGGTGTTTACATCTATGAGTGTCTACTGTTTTTCTTCAATAACAGAAGTATGTTTGGGCTGGAAACATTTCATCGGTACAATACTAGAACTTTAAATGTGACCTATCCGGTCCATAGATTAACATTAACAGAGAAAAACCCAAGCTACATGTGCAAGCACAAGCACTAATATCGTTTACATGGGCATACAGAGGGCGCCAGCTACAGTCTATCTTACTTGTTTTAGATGGCATAACTTTTTTTAAGATTGGTATATTGACCCGTTTTTTTTTTGAAAAGAAGTTACTTACTATAATTCCCGCTGTCAAAAAAGTATATCTTATTTAGGTCCCTAAGAGCAACTGTTTTCAAGATAAACGCACTTTAAAGAACCCCACCATTTTCCTATGTAAAATGGGTTTCGGCCAATTCTTTTCAAACTTTGCAAATTAATAGTTTTCAACACGCCGATCAAAAGCCTCCACCCACGGGCACAAAACCCAAAACCCCCTTTAACAACCCCCATAATTAGCCTTAATGGTCACTGGAGATTTGGAATAGGAAAACTGCGAGGTCCTTTAAAGTGCATTTATCTCGAAAACAGTTGCTCCTAGAGATCTAAATGAAGTATACATTTTTAACGCAAAGGGAATTATAGTAACTTTATTTTTAAAAAACAGGTCAATATACTAAGCTTAAAAAAAGTTATGCCATATAAAACAAGTAAGGAGGCTGTAGCCGTAGATTGACACCCTGCATGTTAGTTATTATCAACTTTGGGATAAGGCAAGTTTACATTAATTGCATTATTTCGACCTAAGGAATCTGCTCTGTGTCCCATTACTTCTGGGACACCTTGTATACAAAAAAATTGCCAAAACCTAATGCTCTAACTCTATAGAGTGCATACACAATACTTACAAATGAACAAAATACTCATGCTGAATTCTATCAACAACCATTTGTGATTCACCAACACTCCAATGCATGGGACTGTCAGGAGAATGACACAACAGTGAACATTGTGTAGATTCAGCCATTTTTACAATATATGGAGTGTTAACAATACGGTCACCTCTAAGCACTTCTCCTAAATTTTCAGACTTGTAATGAATTGCACTGGCACCTCCCTTTGGTAAGCAGAAGGGTAATGAATAGTATTCATAAGGTAATTGGGTTAGTGTACTAGTCATTTTTACAGCCTTTACTTCAATAAGATCACCTTTCCGAAAATCAGTGGGAGCCATTCCAGGAACATAAAACTGAAAAGTTGCGGGTATCCATAATAATAACATTATTACAACAGCATCTTTTCCTGCAATCTAAAAAAAAGTTAAGATTAAATAAAGCAAAAAGTTTATTACATCAGAGTTTTGTGACTATACTCTTTTTTAATTTTTTTTTAATGTAAAACCTGAAAGCAAATAAAATGTTTTTGTTAAAATATTAGATTTTTATAAGTATTTAAGTCAAATCTGCTCGACTATAAAGATGACGTTCAAGGAAACTTTATGTGACGTAATTTAAATAACCAATAAGTTAATCTCACTTCTACATCCAACTCTTTTGAACCTATGTTGTAATAGCTCCTATATTGTCAGTGGTTAATGCGATGATCTCTAAATCATATCTGTAACTGACTTTAATAAGTTTATTAAAAAAAATAACCAAATAAATGAGTTACTTTATAATAAACAATTATTAGAAGCAGGGTTGCAAGGATTTAAATCAATTGATTTTAATCACGATTTAAATCACTTGATTTTTTTAAATTTAAATCATGATTAAAATAAAAATTATAAAAAAAATAATTTGGTTTATGAAGAAAAATCAAAACAAAAATAAATTACGTTAGTATAGTAAATTAATTTATTACAAGAACACATAGATAGAAGTATTATTGCAGAAAATATTCAAAACAAAAAACAAATTTAATTGTAATATTTGTAAAGAAACACTAGTTTGGCAGCTTTTTCAGTACCTAATCGATTGCATAGTTTAGAGTGCACTAAACCAAATGTTGAGAATATCCTCTCTACTGATGCAGACGAAGCACCTGCACAGAGCAGTTGTATAATTATGGGAAGTTTTTTTTTTCAATAATATCTGCGTTTCGTTGTGATTTCCACCAGTCAATAGGTTTTACTCTTTTCACGATATCATCTTGAAACATATTATCGTTAAAAGGCTCTGATTTGGCAAGAAACTTGATGATTAGTGGTAATAAACCACTATCTGGATACAGTTCTTTTGCAGTTTGTAATGCAATATTTTTTTCAGTATATGTCAAACTTTGTGTTTTCGTTGGGTCGATAAGAAATGCCAGCAAATGATACGGGGTTATACACATATTATATCGATTTTTAAATTTTTGCAGTTGATGTAATGTCAGATTAGTTTCTTCAAAGTAATCTTCTAATATTTTAAATTGCTCTACAACATCTGAAATAGTGGCGTCGGTCTTTTGTAACCTATCTATGGCAATGGAAATTGGCTTAAGAATTTTGAGGTAATCTTCAGCACTTCTCTTTAAATGAATGTTTGAAATTTTTTCCCTGATATTACTGTCAATCTTTTCTTTGTGTTCTTCACTGATTCTAAAAAGTATGGGCCATGATTCGGTAAATACTTGCAAGCAGTCTGCAAGCGAGTTCCATCGAACATCACTAGGTATGACTAGTTTTTTGCCTCCTTCTTTGGCATATGTTGCAGATGCAAAATGATTGTTCCTAAAGTACTTTGCGATTTGGACTACATGCTCTTTTATATCAACGATTTCCAAATCTTTACATAATAAATTTAGTATATGTGTAGCACAGCCATATGCTATTACATTGAATTTATCAGATGCCTTTATTTCATTTCGCATTGCAGACATGTTAGCTGCATTATCTGTCACGAAACTGTACAATCATACTCGGTTTTTAGTTTGTTTATAAGGGTTGCTGCAATTTCTGTTAGGTAGTCGGATGTATGTGGATGCCCAGTTGTATCTACAGTGTCGAATAGAAAGGAGGAGCCATTTTCTGCAGTAACTGTTGCACATACTATGGGTTCATTATGCACATTAGACCATCCATCGAGTGAAAGACAAACGTTACTTCTAGACAACCCCTTAAAGCATTTGCTTCTTTCTTCAGTATATATTTGATCAAGCAGTCTGCCTGACACATCGTTTCGACTGGGCGGTACATATCCAGGTCGCAGTAGTGCTATAGCTTTCTTAACTTCGGATTGCTCCAGGCAGATGAAACTGCTATTAGTTGCATAGAGGGCTCTGGCAATCCGCTTATCAATTTCATTTTTGGCAGGCTTACTAGTACGTACAACAAAAGACATCAGAGATCCAGAAGAAGTTGTGTCAGAAATGTCAGTATTGTCAGTATAACATTCTTTTCTTTTTTTGTTTACTGGGATTGAAGGGGAAACTGAGTGCGACGTGCTTGCTTGCTGAAAGTTTTGTTCAGTTTGAATTTGTGACGTATTTATGCTTGAAGTACGTTGTACCTGCAATTAAAAACAATATGAGGCTTCAATTGTCCATAGAAAGTATCTAAGAAAACACATTGGGTCTGGTGCGCTTTATGTGTCACGGAATTTTATAATTTTTCTAGTTTGGTTTGATAGAGCCTGTCAAATAGAATCGATTTAATTTAAAGCAAAAAAAAAAATCGTTGAATGAGCCACTTTTTTGAGAAATAAAAGGTGTTGTGTTGTCATAGTTACATACCTTAATAGTTACTTGATAAAAATAAAAAAATTGTATTTTTTTCAGAAAATATTGTTCATCCAAGAATTTTTTGTTGCAAATAGTGTTTAGTGTTAAAAAACGTATCAATTCCAAAGCATTTTCAAAAATTGTGAAATTTCGTGACACATAAAGTGCACCAGAAACCAACACATTGATCACATTGTTGTAAAAATAAGTTTTTAAAAATTTCCAAACATGGAAAATTGGAAAAATATTTCAACACCATTTTTAAAAATTAACAAATAATAAAAAGGTACTTACGGTTAAAACTGATTGATTGTGATAACGTTGACGAGAATGACGAGTCACTATAAGTATCGATAGTATCGATGTCTTCATTATTTACATTTTTCCCAGTGCTTTTTCATCCTCTCCACCAATCCTTGCATTTCCAAATTACATTTTTTACATGTAGCGCGACATCCCGGTTTTCCCTCCGCTTTCCACGATTTTTCTTTGAAAAACTGCCAGATAAGGTCTTTCTTTCTACCACTTCTTCGAAACGACATATTCAAAAAACTATATTTTATATTTTACACAATATCAAAATATTCAGTTAGCCGTAATAACAATGCTCGCGCGCACAGATCTTACCTAGGAAATGACGACCGTCCGCGTTCCTCCCCTTTATGTAGACCGGTAAATCTGCGTGTTCTGACAGGAATTTTCAAGAAAGTGCAAGTGCTTTCTCGCGGTAAATATTTAATATAAGAGTTTATAAAAACGAAAAATATTAGAGATAGGAGAATGTTTAAGAATAAGGACACGTTACAAACTTTGATTGTTCTATTTACAAAAAAAAACAAAAAATCATATTTTTTTTAAATCGCGATTTTTGATTTTTTTTAAATCATGATTTTTACAACCCTGATTAGAAATATATACATTATAGCGGCATTACAGGAATTATTTCAGATAAATGTGGACTGCTCTCATGGACAACATGCAAGGGCTTAAGAATTGTTATGATTGTGACAAAGTGTAGCTGTCAAAAATTTATAAAAATAATCTAACACAGTCTTACATCTGTTTTCTGTCAATAACCATATGCTTGTGACTTTATAATTCAATTACCTAATGTACTCTAATCACATTTAAGATGCAAGTGTCAAAAAAAATCCTTCAAAGCCTCTTGATATTTTTTTTACTATTTACTTAAGGCACTACAGCTATATTTTATCCAGTAATCAGTGGCACACCTTATTCCTTATCTCTCTAACCATGATAAATTTAAATAAAAGTTGTAAGTGTTCTACCTAAGTTACCTACAAACTTTATCTTAATACCAGTCTTTTTCCAAAATTTAATTCATTTTATGGTAATTGTTTAGATGTGTGTCTCCACCTATTTTTAAACATAAAAAATCAAAAAATAGAGACATTAACCTGTTTTTTTTTTCATTTTGTTCTATTTTGCGGAGGATTTACGAATATTTTATATAAAAACAAAAACAAAAAAATTCAGTGTAAATTTTTATTTTGAAAATAAAAAAGGATATTTTTCAAGTTCTCGTCAATAAAATGCATCTATGTAAGTTTAAAATTTCTAGTGATTTGTTTCATATTCTTCGTGTAAATACAAATAATTTCTTCAAAATATCAATTTATGGATTTTTCAAATATTTTTTCAAATTTTGTTTTATTAAACAAATCGACATTTATTCTATTTTTGAAAAACTTTAAGAATCAAAATATTTGACAAAAAAATTAACCATGTTGATTTTACATCCCAAAAAAGTGAAACCACACATGTAAGCAATTACCCATTCTATATTTATATTGCCTAACAAAAATAATGAAAATAAGCAAATATTAATGTATATAAATAAAATCAAAACAAATTTTGCTCAGTAAGTCATGAGTAAAGGCCTTAATTTCCAATATGAGGCTATCAAAGCAAGTGGCTTAATCAACTTGCAAAATTGAGTTTAATAATGAAATAAATAGTTTATAAGGTATTCTTTAAGACAAAAATGGCCTATGCGACCTTTAAAAACATTTCAAAGCCCCATAGGCCATTATCCTAAAATATACTTATAAACTATTAATTTTGCAAAACAAACCAAATCAAAAATGCCAAGTTCTTAGTTAGAAAGCTGCAAATGGAAAAATATCACATTTAAAGACGGTATATTCTTAAAATTTTGACCAAATTAAACCTAAAATGTTTATATAAACATGGTACCTTGAATTATTAGTATCACGGCCTAACATTAGGTTTGTTCCAGCACGTCGAAAACCGTCACCGAACGATCACGCTCATGCGCAGTGATTAAAGTGCGTTCCAACAGAGACGTGAAGTTATCGGACGATCCTGTTTGTGTACCAACAAAACTTGGGATCGTTTATGTTACGGTTTCAGAACGGTAATTCTGATACATGGCCTAAATTGAAAACTGTTTGGGTTGACTTGCGCATTGAACATCTTGGCACTCGATTTTTGATTTTTAACAGCTGTTTCATGTTGTCATGTTTATTGTTTCATATTTCATCTTCATATGTTTACTGTTAAGGTAGGATTATGCAGAAAAGTTAAGTTAATTTAAGTTAACAAAAATTAAGTTATTATAAATTAAGATATTTGTGTGAAAACATGCCAATCAGTTTAAAAATAACAATCAAATTTAGCATACGTAAGGCAAATCACTGTTAATAGGGTTTTTGTGATTTCTATTTTATTGATGCACTCTCTGGCAGCTATCCGGTAATTTGTTAACTTCTTAAATAAATATTTGTCTAAAAAATATATAATTTTGTTACATTTTTTTATAACGCATGGGAAAGACGAGTTTCTGCGTAAGCCTATTTTATGATGTTATTGTGTGTGAGTTTAATTATTTTATAAAGGAAACATTTATTTCATTTTATGATAAGGTTAAAAAATTAAAATAAGTTAAGAAAGTTAAAAGTTGTTTATCTTTTAACTTAACTTAATTTTTAATTTATGTGTATAATTAAAACCATTTGATCACATAATGTTTATCTTTTCTTGTGTGACTTTAACTTATTTTAACTTAATTTAATTTTTCTGCATAATCCTAACTTTATTTAGCGAATAGCGTGCAACGTGCTTTAGCATTTTCTATTTCCTCGCTTGTTTAATTATTCAAAAACATTAATTTTTACACCTCCTAAGCACATCATTAAATTTAATTATCTTTAAAGATGAGTGACGATATTATGAGAGATATTTGCTAACTTTGATCACAAAAATAATAAGTAGAAAAGTAGGGCTATATTTTTAAAACAATAAATTCAAAAACTTTTGATTTGACAGTCCCAAAAACGATCCGAAAGCGATCCAACGTTTCTTACTTTTCGATCCATCACTGAAACTATTTTAAGGCCGCGCATGCGTCTAAGTGCACCAAAACAGTTCAAAAACGATTTCAGAAACGATACTGGATTTCTTGTTGGAACAAACCTATTGTAAATTATTGACACAGAATACCTATGTTAATTTTGCAAATTGTCTATTGGACCATTTTTGCTCCAATAGCATCACATTTTAGTGGAAACATTTTATTTGTGTCCAAGTTTATTGTGAAAAATGTTATAAATAAAAGTGACCAGCAAAAATAAAAGTTAAAAAACAATGTTTTTTAAAAATTGTAAGGTTACTGGTAACTTTAAAGTGTTTTATCAGAAAATTCATGTTCAGTTCAACACAAATCACTCTGCTATTTCCAAGCATAAAGTGACGAATACAAATTTCACTTCATTTTGTCATCAGCGAGTTGTGCAGGATATCCATAAAAGACAACTATAAAGATTGATTAACATTGCTGCCGGAAAATTTTAATGTAAATATCAGAATCGAGCAAATACTATTTAATGTCAGGGTTAATATATTACAACTGTTACTGTTTAATCTATTAATATATTGTTCCCTGATTTTTATTTGATATTAAGAAATTTAAGTATTATCTCTTAATTGTTGCAATGTAGAATACTGAGGCTAAATTCTTAAGAGTAAAAATATTGTTAAGTTAACATTACAAAGTAACTTTACAAGAAAATTGTTTACACAGATACAAGGCAGTTTATGGGCTTCCAATTTCTATTATCTGCAAGGGCTAATCACTTACCATGTTTAAAGCCGTATTATATTTAAATTTATACCAAAAAAGCAAGGCCAAATCTCAGCTTAAACGTTCACAATAAAGTAATGAGAGATGATAACCATGGTTTTAAATAAAATGAGAAAAATTTTACAAACAAGCACTAAAAAGTTTTTGTTGACGTAAAAAATTGGTTAGGACATGAAACGTCATTTGTCAGTTGACACAGATGAAAGAAATCAGCTGTGTGGGAACTATGGAGTATGGAT
>JAHBCN010007672.1:42260-64252 GCA_019359885.1 Listronotus oregonensis | reverse complement strand
TTATATTAATGATTTGTTTTATTGATTGATATCTGCTATCTTTAACTTTTTATGGCTTTCGGTTATTATCTTTATTGTCTATATTTTTTTGTTTGGTTTAATTTTTTTTATATGCCCTGCAGAGATGGGCAACCAATGGTGTCGGGGCATCCAGCTTGGCGCGAAACATGATGGGAGTCTCGACATTGCTGGTTAGTTAGAATAATCCTGCACTGGGACCTAGTGTCGGTAAAAGTCCGACAAACGCTGGGATAGTGTTAGCCTTCAGCCACACTACCTCGATTTTTATTTTTTTTAAATTGCCTTCTCTTTTCTTTATTTCTATTGCCTTTTTAAATTTAATTTTTTTTTGACGTGAACCTTCTGATCGCTATCATTGCATTGCATTTAGTTTCTTAATGGATTTTCAGAGCGTATTATCTGATATGGTTACCTTTTTGGTTGTTTTTTTTCTTTATTGACAGGCTGCGTGGTGTTGGTGCCACAGCGGTGCCGCAGCGCCGCCCTCCCGGAGAACTTTTGGTCTCTGGAAGAGCAGACTGAAATGGAAGGTCAGGCGTCGGGGGGTGTGGTTTGGTGTAGTGACCCTAATGAGGCACTACATTAAGCTGGGCCACACTACTGCGTTCTGGCTCGGTTGCGTTCGGCCTATTAGCTGCGACAGATGCTGGGGCAGTGCCACCATTCGGAACACCCTATAAATTTGTTTATTATTTCTCGCAGTACTTCCTGGTACTTTTTAGCTTGGCAGGCGCTATAGCTTTGCCCCCCTCTGCACGGTGGAACGTTGGGGATTCCTTTATTTACCTTATCTTTATCTTACCTTTCTTTTAGTTTTCCACCTTTCAGTTATTATTTCCGTGGTGGGTGTTTGCGGTTTCTTTTGGGTGTGGGATGAGGTAGTTGTGGGGCTTCGGTGTGAGGTTAAGGAACGAGGTCCGCCAAGCCACATTGGTTGCGACGCAACCTTAACGGAAATCATTTTTTTTTTCTTTTGCCAGCCAATTTTATTGTGATATTTGGCATAGATTTCCTACCACATCGATTCCTCGTGGCTGCACCATCGCTCGCCCGGAGACTCCGTGAGTGTTCGTCACTGAAATAATATCTGAAAATCATATTTTTTTTTGGGTGTAATTATCTTTTCTTACTTACCATTCGGTTCATTTACCTTTAATACGTTTTCCTTTAATTTGATATTAGTAGCTTACTGCCTTCAAGGCGTACTTGGTCACAACTTAGATTTACCTGAATTTGCTTTCCCTGAGCTTCGGTTTGTTTAATTGTTGCCTTTAGTATGGTTTACCTTTATCTTATATTACCTTATTTTATATTACCTTACCTTACCTTTATCTTTATCTTATCGAATATTCTCTTTATCTTGTGTCTTCGGGGAGATTCGATAACGAAACTTCCTTCGGAGTTAATTTTTATTGAATACTTAATTTATCTCGGTTACCTCCTTTATCTCTATCCGGCTTAGTTAGTGCCTACCTGTCTCTGAATTGTCATCTCCTGTCAGTTTAATGATTAGTTTGCTTTTTATGTTCTTAGTTCTAGATTCCGGCCTTGTTTTTCGTTACCTTTGGGTGATCGCATGATCGTCGTAAAACTTCTTCCTGGAAGTTTTCCTCCTTCCGAAGGAGAGGGGAGTTGTCACGGTTAGTTTTTATTCCTAGGTTTGTTTTTAATAATTTAGTTTGTTTACCTTAATGCAGTTCGGTTTTAATTTTTTTTTCAGATTATTTTTGGCAAAAGGCTCCAAATTTTATTGTAATTGCTGGGTTACTTCTGTCTTTCTATCGCCTTTGGTATCCTACCTTATGCTTTACGTTGTTTTTTCCCCTTGCAGTATGGTGTACTAAAAAATTAACATAAGATACCTCGAGTCGATAACTGGCCTTAATTTTGTTCGATGCAACATTAATTTTGAGGTACATCTTTCACTATTGACTAAACCAAGCTTATTAAGTAGGTTAGATTCACTTTGTATAAATCAATAGTTTCTAATTTAAGCAGGGACTTACCTTTAAAATGTTTGTATTTTGGATAAACCATTTCAGGGGTTCGTAATCAAATTTTGTTTCTCTAGGTATTCGGTATGGTTTTTCCCCCTATATACAATCCTCGACAGCTTGTGGGTTTGTCTAGAAATTACATTTCCTTAGCAGTTTTGCTTTTATTGGCTATGTAGGTAGGTTTGTTTACAATACCTTCCTTATTTACCTTAGTTTGTTTACTTTATTTTTCTCTTCCCAACAGTTGTCATAAGGGTCACAAGGGCCAAAGCAGTTTCCTTTGCCTCCAGAGTCTCTTTTGTACAGGTTCTTTGTATTTTATCCTCTTTGCATTAAAATTGTAAACATTTATTATTCTGGATTGTTATATAATTTTGTTTGAATATATTTTTGACAAGACAGATGACAGTTCGAGGGAATGTTATTTGGGCAGCGTGGGTAGGCAACTCAAAATGTTGTAACGATGTTGCCAATTTGGGGGCGAGAAAATTCCTAGAATTAGCAGCGATGTGCGTGCGCCCACTGGTACTTTTTGAGAAGGACAAAGGGCCATTGGCCATGTTTTAGCACTTTCACGTCAATCTTCAAGCCGAGAACTAGGAAAATTTGCAGCTACTGGTATTCAAGCCATCTTTGTAGGATTTGTGCTGCAAATTTCCCAAAAATCTTTCCAGATTTAACTTACTTTTGGTTTTGTGTGAATTTTGTTGGTTTGCGTTGCCTTTTTGGCCGTTTTCTGGAAAGAAATCTGCACTGCAGGACTTGTAGTTCGACGCCGCAGGGATTACGTGTTAGTTGAAAATACCCCTTAACATCTTGGGTAAGTTCTTCTAGACTTATTTTAACTAAGTATTTTCCGTATAAAACGGTACATTAATAGATTTATTTGGGTTTTCTTACGACGCGCTGGTGGTTCAGGGGATTTTCATTATTTTTTTATATATTACGTCATGCGTTGGGCAAGTCGAATTTCGGTAAGAATTAATTATTAATTACCCTAATTACATCAATTTAAGGGTTTGTTGTGGCAATTCATTGCAAAAATCGCAGTTTTATTGAATTATTTTTTTGTTGTTTTTTTGACAGTTACGTTAATTGGCTACTCTAATTAGCGTTAAAGTTTTAATAAATCGCCGTTAGATGGCGCTTGTGTATAGATTCTTTGTCTCTTTTAGTATTAATTAATTTTCTGGGGTTAAATTACCTTCTTTTGGTAATAAATTTTAATTACTAAGTTTTTTGTCATAATTTTTCTTTTTGAGACTTTTATTCAGGGTATAAGTATCTGGGTGACTGTTCGAGACCTATTTATTATTTAAATTGTCAATTTAGTACTTCGGAAAGGTTTTTTTTATACTTAACAAAAATTATTTTTTTAAATTTACCTTAATTAATTAATTTTGGGCTTTAGTTAAGCCAAGATGGTTTATACCTTCGATTAAATACAATGGTATGGATATATTACCTTTTATTTTACACTAGTTAAGTGATTGCTAATTAACTTTTGGTAGCTAGGGAATATGTTCTTTTTTTTAGGTGCCAATGGAATAGGGCATAAATTTTTTTTGTAAACTAGTTTACTGAAACAATTTTATTTTATGTTATCTTAATTTAATGGGATTGTTTATTGTTTTTATGATTAATTAAAGTTGCTTACTTAATAAGTAATTTTTTTTTTACTGAAAGGTCTCGAATCAAGTACCAGATTTTAAAGTTTCCTTATATTAACTTTTTTTAATGAAACACATACAGTATGGGATTTGAGGGAATTTTCTTGGGATTTTTAAAGTCGCTTAATTATCTTACGTTTTATTGGGTTTTAATTAGTATTGAATTTTGTAGGGTTCTTCGGACGGGCCAATTTTCTTCACATGGGCCATTAATTTTTTTTGAAACAGTTTTCGCTTTGGTTCGGAGGGGCCATAAATTTGGTGGAAGTTTTTTTTTTGGAACGGGTCAGAGATAGTGACCATTTAACTGGTCAATGTGTTGTCTGTAGTTTTGGACACCATCGCTCTTCACGGTGTAGTGGCTGGCACACACGCCATCACTTGGAATCGACAAAACAGGCAACATTAAAAATTAATCTACTAACAATTTTTATTTATAACTTTTCAATTTAGAATTTAGGACTCTACCGTTTAAATTTTTACCACATTGTTTTTAAATTATTTGCGGCCTTTTCTTTTATTTTTATAGTAATATATATTTTTTTTTTTGGTAAATCTTTATATCCTTATTGGTTTTCAAATGGTGCACCTGGTCATTAAATTATAATTAAATAATTATAAGCGGTATTCTTATATATTTTTATATTTTATATATTTTTTTTTATTGTAGACTTATTTTTATAAATTTATTCTTTTCATCTTAGTATAGAAAATTTAACAGTTACCCAGCGCATTCACCATTTTATTTCGATTATGTATTTTCTTTTTTTGTACACTTTAAATTACAAATTCTAATTTTTGTAAACAATTTAATACAACCTTTTATAATTATTTTGTACATTTCATAACCCAGCGCATTCACCATTCTATTTTGATATTTTTTTTTGTGTAAACGTTTAACTTTTAAATTACAATTTTATAATAAATTCCATTAACTATTTGTTTTAAATATAGTGTTTTATTTGGCTCGCCTAGTGTCTCCTTTTTCTAATGTTAATATTGTTTAGAAAATTTTTCTTGTCTTTGAGTGGTAGTAAAGTTGAACGAGAGTTCCCAATTAAACCTTGGAAGGTCTCTGCTAGGCCTGGCACCAAAAGCAGTGGCGCCCAGTTTAACCCCCCCTACACTCCGGCAAATGAGTTAGGGCATTTTTGCATGCTCTCTCTGCTACTCACCTTCAGCTTTACTGTACTTTTGCTATTTAATTGTTATTAATTTCATTTAAAAAAAAATATATATTTTTTTTAAAGGCTGCCAACGGCCCAATAAAAGTTGGAAAAGTGTCTTTTTAGGCCAAAACACTTGGGTTAAAGCACCGCGTGACATCTCTTGTTCATATTTTTTCTAATTTTTTCTATTGTAAATATCCTCCTTGTAAATATATTAGCGCGTTTTCTCTCTCAATCTTCTCTAGTTCTCTCTTAAGGTCAGAGACCTCAACGCCGGGCAGTATGGTGCAGAAACACATCTAGCAACATAAATGCTATTTTTCCATTGCCAAAAGTACGCTAACATTTCCTTCTAAATCTTAATGAAATAATAAAATCTATTTTTTAATCAGTAAATTGCCATTATTATCGTGGCAACACAGCTAAAGTGTTTAGTAGGGGAGCCCAAGCGGGGATTTCGGGGTTTATTAAAGCGCGGCAGATTAACATACAGGGGAATACCTTGTACCCTGTTAAGTACCTCCACCAAATATGAGCCCCGTATATATGACCGCCTGTTAAGGATAAAGGACCAGATTAGTAAAAGAAAATGATCATCAGAAATTCTCGAGTCGCGGTGGTTTAATTACATGCTAAAAAGTGTATATTTCACTAAACTGACAATTTTTGAGTGACGCAAAGTAGTGGGAGGGTTATGACTTTGTAAAAATACGTCATTTCGACATTCTCGCGTGGCTATTTTTTTTTATTTTGAAGGAAATAATTCAAGGATAATGAAAAATATATAATCTGACGATTTCCACAATTTGAAGTAATAAAAGTTCGTCGATAAAGTGCAGTTGCGTACTTTCAGTTAATTAGGTTCAGTGGTTTAAAAAAAATTAATTGTCAGATTAGACTATGCTACATCACGTCTAGGACATAAACATAAACCATTGTATATTTTAACCTGATACGCTTGAGTATTTCAAAATGACAATTTTTTTTTGCACATTCTAATAATGGCCGCGAGTTTGCGTCCATCCAAATCGTTAGATTATTGGATAAGAGCTTTTTTTAGGTTCACCTAACATTCCCTTGGAAAATCTGACGCGCTCGATTAATTTTTTTTGCCTGATCATTTTTAACCCTTACGTACGATCACCATGCAAACGATCAGATTAACATACGTACATTATTAAACATACGTGGGACATGGATGCTATCAATATTTGTCGCGCTCGAGTATGTCCATGCAACAATTTTTTTACATTTTTGAAAATCTATTGACGCTCTCTCCACCGATGAAAAGGTATACATTATATAACATTTTTTTTTATCATCTAAGCTTCGCATTCCAATAGGTCTCTTTATGACGCTCGAGTAATCCCCATTTAGCATCGTGGGCTCCCCTACTATTAATTAAATTCCTTATTCACAATCTTAAAGTAGAAAAACAAAAGCAGGAACGCCCGTATGTATATGAACGTTGCCTGAGCTTTGGGATGACGTATCCAATCAAAACACCGGGTCCCTAGGACGACGGTGAAGGGGGGAGCGTCTTGAATGTGCGTCACGCGCGCGTCTATGAAATAGACGAATGAAACGGGTAGGACAGCAAGACCCTGAGGCCAGCAGAGCGACAAAAAGTGCGACCAATTTTTAGTACAGCTATTTATGCGGTTAAGCTAACCCCAGCTAGAAAGTTCTTTGTTTTATTACGTTAGGAACGTTAAAGTCTCCAACCTCTCGGGCGACGCGTCGAAATGTTTTTTTTTTTTAATATTTGATGGAAAATTACCAGTTGTCCGTGTTAGTGCAAGAAATTTGACTAGTATATTCCTGTAACTAATTTAGATTGTAAGGTTTCGTACAAAATAATTCTTTGTGTCGATTTTAAATCGACACATTCTAAGTTTTAAAAGTAATTTAGGTTGTGATTAAAGGTGAAGTAACGAGCTGAAGCAAGACAAACTTTAGTTAAAAGTGATGATTAAAAAAAGGAGATAATGAATGGTATTTTTGTCCACCATACCAGTGATGCATATACTATCGTAGGCTTTACCACCATGGTGTATACCCAATAGACCATGTTTGGTTTAAGGCCCCATGTCTTCTCATAAGCGCGTCTAATTAACATAAGAGTCATCCCCGCTTCCTTTCTTGTTTTCTGATGATGTTGGTTCCAGTTAAGTTTAGAGTCTAGGATTACAACTATGGCTGATTTGAAAGGGTTTATGTTTAGTCCCTCCTTTCTCGTCCATCTGGTAACTGTATTTAGGATCTGTTGCATTTTATCCCTAACAGTGTTGTTAAATTTTCCTTGGACCATAATGACGAGATCGTCTGCGTATCCCAATGTTTGGTGTCCTTCTAGTTGAAGGACATTAAGTAGGTCGTCCATGACAAGGTTCCATAGCAGTGGGGACAGAACTCCCCCTTGCGGACATCCTCGCTTAACCCGAGCTACCAGAGTTTCTTTAAGAATTGAAGTATATACTGATCTGCTCTTAAGCATGCAGTCTATCCACCTGCAGCTTGTTGCGTCAATTCCTCTGTGCCTCGACTCGTTTGAGATAGATGTTAGAGACGTGTTGTCAAATGCTCCTTCTATATCCAGGAAGGCACACATTAGTAGCTCCTTGTATTTGAGAGCATATTCGGCCTTTTCCACAAGTTCATGTAATGCTGTTTTTGTGGACTTACCTGCTGTGTATGCAAGAATGTCCTTGTATAGAGGTCTGTTCGTAAGTGTGTTCTCCCTGATGTGCCTATCCAGCAACTTTTCTGGGGTCTTTATACAAACGACATCAGACTTATTGGTCTTAAAGATTTTGCCCCATCCTGTCCGGTTTTCCCAGGTTTGGGGATGAATGCTACTCTGATTAGTCTCCAGGTTGTTGGTATATCGCCCAGAGCTAGGCTGCTTCTTAAAAGTAGACACAGTCTATATAGTAAAAGCTCTGGTCCTTTCTGGAGCATTACTGGATAAATGCCATCTGTTTCTGGCGATTTATATGGTGCGAATGAGTTTATCGCCCATTTAATTATTTTGTCTACGTTTATCACTGATTTTGCTACCTGCCAGTCTTCCCTAGAGCAGTATCCTGGGCTTTCTATGTCTGAACTTTTGCAGTCTTCCAGTGACATGTTGGTTATTTTGCATCCCGGAAAGTGTACCCTGAATAGTTCTCTCATGGTCTCATTTGCCGTTCTTGTGTGGTCCCCTGTGGGTTTCTTTAAAGTAAATATTTGTGATTTCGAAAGAATCTTATGGAGTCTGACTGCCTCATAAGTTCCTACGATTTCCTACAGTGCCTTCTCCATGAATCTCTCTTAGCGTTCCTCAATGCTTTCTTGTATTCGGTAAGGGCCTTTTTGTATGATGATTCCCTATCCTATGTTGCCCTGTTGTATTCTCTTCTTACCCTCTTTTTCAGTTTGGTGAGTTCCTCGTTCCACCAAGGGCACATTTCTCGAGTACTTTCCTAACACCAGCGGGCAGTTCTCATTGTAAGCAGAAATAATGGCGTCCTGTATTTGATCCGTCATTATTTCTAGGTCGTGTGTATTGTTTATTTTTCGCTTTGTCCCTCTTAAGGTAGATTCCAGGTCTGCCTTAAAGGCTTCCCATTCCGTTTTTCAAGGGTTGCGATTCGTTTCTTCTATAGGTTCATGTGAAGTTTATGTGTCTATGATCTGAGCAACTTACCTCCTCGGTTACATGAGAGTTGATAACATTGCTTCCAACATAAGTTGTAGCTAGTGTTATTTCTAGTAGGTAGATAGGTAGGTTTAAAGTGAGTAGACTTTTTACGCCCTCCACTGCGACCGCTCGGTCTATTGTGGCTCACACCTTTTTATATTTCTCAAAAAAGGATCGGACTTCTAATGAATCCGATACCAGATTGGGAAAGAGTTGTTTCATCTCCTCTTACTCGTGTCACTGCCGGACACGAGCACAATGTGTTCTGGTGTGTTCTGGTGTCCCTGTCTCCTGGAGAGTATGACGAGCAGACGATTAGATCCATCATGCCCTCCTCTCCCGGTCTAGTGACGTGGGTAGCTACCAGGTCCTTGTTACAGGAACCAGATGGATTGGATTAAGGGAACCCTTCCTAAGCACCTGTTTGTTCGGGATGGATTAGCTCTTCCCCGTGAAACAGGCGCCGGTGACTTCGGGGGCACCTTACGAAACGGATTCACCCGTTTCGGTCGGCGCATCTTTGTCTGCTTGTGACCTTGGCACCTCTCGAAACGGATTTATCCGTTTCGTTCAGCGAACCTCCGTCACTTTTTTTCATATAGCATTAGCAGAGACTGCTATTGCTGCTTGCAGTACCCTGATTTTCCGCCCTGGCATCGGAGCGACCTAGGGAGCGGAATGTGACCATTCCGAGCTTGTAGAATGCTTGGAATTGTTTTTGTTCCAAGGCCTGGTATGAGGCCTCGTCGTTGGAAAAGGCCTCGTTGTGGCAGGTCATCCATAGGACTCCTCCACTGAAGGTACTTCTGGTGAATTGGATGGGGTTGCCACTTCCACTGGAAGTGTTGTCCATCCTGTCCACCAGTTTTTCTTAAATTGGATCACTATCGTGGTCCGTCACGACCTCCACGATAGAGATGTTTGTTGGAGTTTCGTTAGAGGAGGATCCTGAATTGGTCTTCCATAAAGATCCCACGAGAAATGGGGAAAAGTGGTCAGCGCCTGCGGTGCCCCTGCACAGGCGTAAGGCCATTTACTCTGGGAGGTCGCCCTGTATCCCAGAGGCTCCGTTTACGACACCTTTTGACCCCGGTGCCATCCATCCTTCTGTAGGGGTCGCATAACGCCTCTGGGTTGGGGTTTGGATTCTTCTTAGTCTGGTTCCTTCTCTTAGACCTTTTGCTTGGATGGCCCCTTCGGTTTAGCTCTAAGAATCATAAAATAACGCAAGCCCGCTCACCCGGCTAATGCCTTCGTCAAGCTGAGGATCCTTCGAGCGGGAAATAAAAGTTTACAATTATTTTTTTCGCTGTGTCTTTATTAACAATAGTCATTTTACAGGGCGTTCAAACCTTAATTTGCATCTATTGGTTTTCTGTTCATATTTAGTAGACAGCAGAGTTTGTCGTCAACTACTTATGGTGCGGAGGCGTAACGATTAACGTTTCACCGTTACCCCCAATATATTAAAACAAAAGTAACAGCTGTAAGTAAAAAAAAATAACGGCAATTAAAAAAAAACAAATACAACCCACTTAAGAAATATAAAACTACTTAGAAAAAATCCTGTTTCTCTTCACCCCCCCCCCCCGATCCTGATCCCGGAGGCTCAAGTTAACCTCAGTCAGGCTCTCCGGGCCTACGATCTTTCTAATAATGGCTACTATGTGAAAAAAGTGTTATTATCCCTAATAATTAGTCATTATCATACTACATACATACCCCTTAACATATCTAATATTAAGTTAACTTTATCGCAATTATATAGTAATGTTCTTTAATTTTACAATCTTTGGTATAATATAAACAAAATAGTAATTTTACGAAAACAAAATTTCTCCATTTATGTAAAACTTTACACACACTTATACGAAACCTATGTAAAATTAAATGTTTATAAAATTGATTTCAACAAACGCGGTTTAATGAACTTTTTTTTTTTTTTTTTTTATCTTGGGACAGTCCACGAAGGCTGATGCCTAAGTACTAACGTACCGTGGGTGTCTTCAGTGTGGTGAGAGGGAGTTTGTTCACACGGGACTTAAATTTTTGAAGATTGGGAGGAGAAGGAAAAACTTCTGCGGGCAGCAGGTTCCATAGTCTTGACACTCTAGGAATAAAGGAACGAAGAAAGCGGGAAGTTCGGGGCCTCTCCAACTGAACTGTAAAAGGATGCATAAAAGTTGCACTACGTGTTGCTCTCTTGGGAGCTGCCAGAGAAGGAATAATACTGGCCAATTCCTCTGAGCAGAAGCCGTGAAAATACCTATAGAAGAGCGACAGATCTCCTACAGCTCGACGATGGGCAAGAAGAGGAAGCCATTCTGTGAGCGTTGGATCATTAATAAGACGAACAGCTCTTTTTTGAATGGAGTCCAGAAGGCTAAGTGTTGTAGGGGACGCCATTCCCCAGACATGAGAACAATATTCCAAAGAGGGTCTGATTTGGGATACATACAGATTGGAAGAAGAGAAATATTTTCTGGCTCGAAAGAGGAATCCAATCTTTTTTGAAGCTGCCGAAGCTATGGATGAAATGTGTTTGTGCCAGTTGAGGTTATTCTCAAAAGTAACGCCGACTAGATTAAACGACTCTTTATTCTGCAAAACTTGGCCGCTCATATGTAAGGGATGAGCATTCGCAGACTTTTTTCGCGACAGCGAACATGACTGTGTTTTTGAGGCATTAAACTAAACACGATTTTTGGCGCCTCAATCCAAGATAAGTTTGAGGTCTTGTGAAAGAGATATCTGCATTGACCTGCGCTTGTTTTCAAAATCAGAATTACACGGTGGCTTAAGAAATTGAATACTAGAGTGGAGGGTACTATCATCAGCAAAACTATGAATGGGATTGATTGTGGAAGAGAGAATATCGTTAATGTGTAGAAGAAACAGCGTGGGTGCCAGCACTGAGCCCTGGGGCACCCCAGCATTAATTTGGTAGAAGCTGGAGGAATGACCTCTACACTAACTGATATACGTCGATTAGAAAGGAAACTGGAAAGCCAAGAGCAAAGCTTAGGTGGAAGACCGTAAGAAGGAAGTTTGTTAAGAAGCCCATCATGCCGGACCTGATCGAAAGCTTTGGATATGTCAAGAGCAACAATCTGGAATTCACCAAGAAACTCAAGGGACTTGTTCCAGTTGTGTGAGACAAAGGAAAGAAGATCAGCTGTGGATCTACTGTGACGGAATTCATATTGTCTATCATGTAAGATCTTATGTTTTTCCAGATACTTTAAGATTTGGGAATTAATGAATTTTTCCATTACCTTGCAAACAACTGAAAGCAGAGATATAGGTCTATAGTTAGAAAGGAGACTTTTGGATCCTTTTTTGGGGACAGGTTGCACACGTGCAGCTTTCCAACTCTCCGGGAAAATGCCCGTGTCGTAAGAGATTCGAAAGAGGCGAGTTAAGATGGGTGCAAGCTCGGGAGCACATTTTTTAAGACGATTGCTGGTATGCCATCCAGCCCAGACGATTTTTTAGTATTAAGAGAAGAAAGAATACGCTTGATCTGTTTGACTTTAAAAATTATATCGGACATTTTATGAGAAACAGGGACAACTGTTGGAAGAGAAAGATTAATAGGAGGATCAAGCGTAGAATTGGCAGCAAATTGTTTGGCAAATAGTTCGGCTTTTCCTTTGGAGGTAGAGACAATTCCATCTTCAGAGCTTAGGGGTGGAAAAGAATTTGTGCAAAAGTTCTGACAAATATTTTTGGAAAAGGACCAAAAAGCTTTACCGCCATTTGAGCAAGAGAGAACTTTATCTTTTATTCGATTGTTAAAACGGTCTTTTGCATCTGAGATGGTCTGATTATACTGATTTCTTGCTTCGATGCTAGCATGTCGATTTTCGGGACTGGGGTTTTGAAGAAACTTTTTGTGGGCTTGAAGTTTTAAAAGTCTGGCTTTGTCACAGGATTTAGAAAACCACGGTTTGTGATTTGAAGTTATGGGGTTCTTTTTAGTGTGGGGAATATAGGTCTCAATGCCTAGTTGACTTGTATCGGTAATTTGTTTACATATTTCTGAAGGATCGTGAGTAGAAAAGCAGGTAGGATTCCAAGGGTAGCTGGCAAAGAAATCTCTTAGACCATCCCAGTCGGCCGAATTGTAGTGCCAGATGGTTCGTGGCGGAATGCTTTCAGTTGCCTCAAAATGAGTGGAGTATGATACGGTGACCAAACCATGGTCAGAGCGACCAAGGGGAGCAGTTACTGATGCTTGATAGAGTTCGGGGGTGGAAGTAAGAAAGAGATCTAGAGGGTTAGAATTATGGGTGGGAACTCTAGGAAAGTAGGTAGGTTCCATAATTAGATTGGTGAGCGAGTTGCTGATTGCGAAATTTTCTGCGGCTCTGCCTTGTGTATCAGTTTTTGTGGAGCCTAGCCAATCCTTATTATGAACATTAAAATCTCCGAGGACGATTACTTCGGCCAATGGAAACTGGGAAATAATATTGTCGATCTTTATTGAAAGGAAATCAAAGAACTCGTTGTAGGAATTGTCAGACGGGGACCGGTATATACAGCAGATGAATTTAGTATAAGATCTAAAAGTAAGTTTAAGCCAAAGAATATCAGGCCTACCCGATTCGAGGTTAGAAACCCTAACACAAGCCAAGTCGTTGCGAACGTAAGCACAAATGCCGCCATGGGGTCGAAAAGATGAAATGAGTTCATAACCTGGGAAAAGGAGGTGGTTGGTTGCTGTTTTGGGACTTATTTGGGTTTCGGTAAGAAATAGTATGTGGGGTTTGGAGGATTGAAGATAATGGTGAACAGAGTTCACGTTAGGGTTAAGCCCACATATATTTGTAAACGATATCATTTTCGATGGTGGCCCCCCAAATGTACCCCTCGCCCGGAGAACCGAATGGAGGGGTATTTTACCTCCGGATAACTTTACGTTCGGGTGTGCCATCATCATTATTTCCAAATTTTAGTAGAGTGGAAAAAAAAAAGAGAAAGGAAAAGGAACTTTATTGGTAGTGGTATTAAATTTGTCACAGGTAACTTGGACAATACTGACCTAGAAACAATTACCGAGAATTTCGATATACTAAACCAAAATCAACTGAATGCGATGCACAAAATTAATAACCTAAGCTCATTTGCAGCATTATGAATAAATACCAAAAAAATATAACAATTATAAATGAAAATTTAAAACCCATTAAATTCGAATTTTCCAAACTAAATAATAAAATTATTATAATATTATTCATTTAAAAGCCTTAATCAATTTGTAAACAAAATGTTAAGAATTTTTCATTTGCTCACCTGGAGACTCTGGATTTTGAAATTTTAAGTATAACAGAAATAAATGAAATTTGGCAATATTTAAATTTGCATCATCCAAAAAACACCCTTTGATTTATTAGACACATTTTAGATCTTGGCCTTATTTGTAAAACCGGTCTTTTAATATTAGATAAAATAAAATTCTTGCAATTAAGATTCCTATATTTAAAAGAAAAGTGTTTGTAATTTGAACTTTGTATATCCAATACCAAGTAACAACTCAAAAATATTAATTGGCCCAAGCAAATACTATTGTAATCAATTATGGTATAAAAACTGTAAAGAAATTAGTTCAAGATGGATATGTTCCGATCCTTTTGTAAAGAGCTGTTTCTTACCAAATAATTGCCAGTATGAAATTATGAAATTCCAGTTTCAGTTTCTATTTTTCTGACAGATGTAGATTTTCGTTTTTAAATTTGGGAAGTGATTTTAGAGAATTTTAGGTGTGTGCTTAAGACGACAAGACAGAAGTTAAAACTTTACCAAGGCGAGGCTTACTTACTTACCTTAACCCGTAAAAGAGCCGTATGTTCTTAAATTATGTTCCAGTTGTCAGAATATGTCCTTAAATGGTTGCAGTCTTTTGTGATAGTGAACAAAACATAAATTTTGCGCCATTTCTTCGTTTTTTCCACTTTTAGTATAAATGAATATATCAAAATTTTAATATGTTAATGTTATTTTTACAAATCAATGCGTAAAAATGAAATTGACGGTAAGTGTTAGTAACTTTAAAATGGCAACATAGTTCCGTTTCTCGGATATTAGCTTTTGTTTCATAGCCTACTGTGGTTTAAAGTAATAAAATTTAAATAAATCGCATAGAAAACCAATATCCCTGTATACCTATTGTGGAAATTGCAGCTTATTCAACAGTCATTATAAAGAAACTTTTGTAAAAATCATTTTCCGTATTTCTTTTAACTAAGACCATACATGGTCATTCTAAAATTGACAATTTGTTAATTTTTCTCCGTATCTCTTGAAAACGGTTAAATACTTTCAAATTTTGAATTTACCATTTTAGGTTTGACCCAAAAAGAGTACATGACGCCTATAATATTTCTTTGGTAGCACTAACAATTACAGAGATACCCTAGGGAGCTAAATATTTTAAGATCTTTGATCTTATCCAAAATCAAATCATTAGCAAAGGTGGATTCTCCGTTTGAGCGAAAATCAGGACAGCTAATACTTGTCACATGTCAACTGTCACCTATCATATGTCAAAGATTACGTGTTTTAGAAATTAGATGTTGCGCGCAGAATACTTGGGCCAAAACCTAAGATTGATGTGCGCAAACGCGGTTACTTTGACGCGAGCGGCTCGGAGGCTATCCACTAAAATCGAGTATGCAAGTAAAAACGTCTTGTTAATTATTTTAAGATCATTATCATGAATTTGAATACGAAATTGACGTTTTCGTAATTATTTTAAATACTTCGTTAGTAGATTTATTAGGTGAATACGAATTTGACGTTGCCTCAACGATTAAAGGCATAAGGTCCAAAGGTCTTTAGTTAAAAATGTTTGACCGTTTTTTTTTAATTCTCTGGGAAAAAATTAATAAACACGATGCAGTCATGAAAATTTTTATCTCTCTATCATAGAGGTGTTTTTAATTTAAAAATGTAAAGGTATTTAATTTACATTGCTCGACGTGTGATGTTTTGTCATTAGTAAGTTCCTCATTTTTATTATCCGTTATACCTATTTTTGCTCGTTTGCTTTGTTATTTTCGGGTTTTTGAATTTTTTTTCCTAAATTTAACTATTTAAAAATTTCCTAACCGTCATCGTGCTGGTAATCAACTCTTTGTTAATTTTCTTTTCTGCTTCAGCTTTAAAAGCCCTTGCTAAAACCGCGTTTTTTTAAACTCATAATTTACCCTTTTTGCAACATATACTAACATTACTGGGACCCTGTTTTCCTTCTTACCTAAAACTCTTGCTCCTAAATATCTTATAATAATTATTGATTAGTATTTCTTAATAACATTAAAGTAAAATTACTTTAAATTTATTTGTACTCATTCGATTTCTAGGTGACAATACTTAAATATGATTAAAACTAATATTAACTTTCGTTTGTTTATTTACTGTCAACAGAATAAATATTTATTTTTTACATAAATTCGACATACGGATATACCCTAATTGTAAGCATCACACAAGACTTCAATTACCCTATTAAAGAGATAATTAAAATAAGAAGTTTTAAACAATAAAAAAGGTATTAGCAATCTTAGTCAAATCTACTATAACCCAATAAATTTAAAGTAACATCTAAATAAATAATATAGCTAATAAACACATTTTTAGATATTAAGACTTTGTATACTTTTATCTTTTAATCCAAAAAAAGTTATTAATATAAAATAATAAGAAAAATGATCAGGATAAACATAAAGCAAATACTCTAAATAATTACATTGCACCACAACCAATGAGCTATTAGGTTAAATGGAGAAAGCATCGATTAGGAGCGGGCGTAGCAAAATAAATGTACATTCTAAGGTTCTGCCGAGCGATGAATGAACCTTTGTAGTCGCACAATAAAATCCACCAAAACCCGGGAAAATGTTTACTCCAGATACTATTTTGTCGTTGCAAATAATCTTTCTGTATCATTTAATTTATAGTATTTTATGATTATGAATTAACCTAATTCATTCTTAAACATGTATTAAATTAAGCTCTACTATTGTATTTTAAAAGGTACATAATATATTTTATATTTATTGCTATTAAGTATTACAAACAAAAGTAATGGTATTAAGAAACATTTTATTTTTGGACCCTTACTAATAAAGCCGCTACGCAACGTGACAACCAATGAGCTATTAGGTTAAATGGAGAAAGCATCGATTAGGAGCGGGCGTGGCAAAATAAATGTACATTCTAAGGTTCTGCCGAGGGATGAATGAACCTTTGTAGTCGCACAATAAAATCCACCAAAACCCGGGAAAATGTTTACTCCAGATACTATTTTGTCGTTGCAAATAATCTTTCTGTATCATTTAATTTATAGTATTTTATGATTATGAATTAACCTAATTCATTCTTAAACATGTATTAAATTAAGCTCTACTATTGTATTTTAAAAGGTGCATAATATATTTTATATTTATTGCTATTAAGTATTACAAACAAAAGTAATGGTGGTAAGAAACATTTTATTTTTGGACTCTTACTAATAAAGCCGCTACGCAACGTGACAACAGTGCATCGTGCGTACAACTCATAGCACCACGTAGCTGCCGTTGCGCGTCAGCTGTTAGTGTCAATATGGCCTATTACTCGAAGTGTTTTTCGTCGTTTGTGATGTTTTTGTAACAATCGGGGTATAAATTTTGGTTTTCTGTACGTACTTTTATCAAACTAAAATGGGAAAGCAGTGCCTAGTGTGTGAAGTGACGAATATGGTTCCTGAATTATCATTTCACAAGTAAGTAGAAAAAATGGCAGAATTTTTTTTAACCCATTCATAAAAATAGTTCAAACAGTGGTGTTGCAGTGCACTAAATTATAAATATTAATATTGTTTTTATTATGTAGGTAATTATTTCTTTTAGACCAGACCCAGATAGTCTTTTTAAAGATAAATATTCAAATATTTTTACATTTAATCCTGATAGAAGTTGTTTGTGGTGTATAAAGAAATTCTTAACAGGTCAGTTTGTTATTTAGAAATTGTGTTCACTTTTTTATCCAAGGGCTCTCATTGATTAAGGAAGTAATTTAGGACTAGGTGTGTATAAAAAGTGTAAAATATTTTGCAATAATAAACAGACATTTTGCAGAACTTTTAAAGTCTTTTCTTATTTTAAAAACTAGATTTAGGTACCTAATAACGTTAGGGCTAATTAAGGGTGCAGATATTTATTTAAAATAAATAAACAGATTATCTTAATTATTAAATTGAAAACACCAAAATTTTAGATGGAAAACACTTTAGCCGCACCTAGATACTTTTCAATTTAAATTAATTGTCAACAGTTTAATGTTACGAATCTCTTAAGTTTATGAACACAATTTGTAATGCTTTAGGTTTCCAAGTGATCTTCCGCAAAGGAAAAGGAAATAGTTCAACTTGTTAAGTTTTGAAGACGATAAATATTAACCACAAAGAACATATGGATACTCTAAGCACTTTTGACCTAGAGAAAGTGAAGTCAAGTCTTTAAAACGTGGTGTTAACCCAGAACCATGTTTTTTTTGTAGATAAGGCAGCCTACATTAAGGTAAGTTGTGGATTTAAGTCAGCAAGTCTTTTAATTTTTGTGTAAAGCTGTACATTTATTCTTAAGTTAAACCACATTTTTGGATACAGAATATCTTTATTCTTACTTTTTAAGCGTAGATGCAGTAAGCAAAGTGTAGTAATAAAAATCTCTTGAATGTGCTTACGCAAACTTGCTACCAAGAAAATATTATATTCTCAGTAAAATGCTTACTTCATAAGAGCAATTTTTAAATATTTTTATCAAAAAAAAAAAAAATGACAAACAAAGTTTTTACTATTTCGGAGCAATTTTTTTAAATTTTATTGGGCACGCTGTATATTTAACTTTAAATTTGGGTCCATTGCTTGAAAAGTATGGCAATATTCTGCCAGCCCATTTCGTTAGCTCTACAAAGGTCACTTTCTTTTTGATTTCAGCCTTTTTTTTTAAATTGTTTTATTATGTAATATTTGAAGGGGGAAATCGTGTTAGCCTTTTTGATATAGCAGAAGTGGTATTACTTAAAGTGAAACCCTTTGTAATACTTCAGTTTAATAAGAATAAATATCAAAAAACCAAACTTAATGTTTACAAATGTATATCAAGTTCTAATAAAAACGTAATTCTTATTTGCAGTTTTGAGAAGGGACACCTCCAATCTTCAACCACGAGATGAAAACAGCCACAGGCCCATTTTCTATGTTGAATATGAAGCTTGCTTATGTAATTTATTTTCTAGATTCTTCCACAGTGTTTTTGTGTATATGGTGGTTATTAAAACAATTGTAATATTTATATTTATGTTTCCTTAAATAAACTGAAAAACAAACCTGTGTACTTTTCATTATATTTATGTTTGTATTTTAATTGGACCCATTTTTTTCCAACTTGTAGATTTGTAATATCTTTACGAAATTTAAAGAAAAAACTTATATCTTAGGTCTTAAAACATTCTTTTATTTAACCTTATTACCACCACTTGATATAGTATTTTAAACATTTTAGTTTTCATATAATGTATGTTAATAGAAGTCGTGTTACGACTATTCATTTATTTTAATGGCGTAATTTATCAACTACCAAACTAAAAACTCTTTTGTTTTGCTTCTAAACTGGCACGTCAGCAATTGTATCCATAGCCAGAGCATCTTCAAAAAAGCCTGAATTTTGCTTTCAAACCAAAGAGCATTTTTCCCGTTCTAATCTGTATACTCTGTATAAATCAGACCTTCTTTGAAATATTATTTTCGTGTCTGGGAAACGGCATCTCCACTGGTATAAAAATTCTTGATTCTACTTAAAGAGACGCTTAACTAATTGATGATCCCACTCTTACAAGTCTCCTTCTCTTGCCTATCGACAAGCTGTGAGTAATCTGTCACTTATGGGTATTTTCACAGCTCCTAGAAATTATTTAATATAATTTTTCTTCTAGCAGCTCCCAATTGCGCAACACGTTGTACCACTCTCATACATCCCTTTTTAGCTCATCTGGAAAGACTCGAAACTTCCCACTTTGTTTATTTTTCTACATAATACCTAGAGTGTGGAAACACCTACCTGCAGAGCTATTCCCTTCCCCTCCAAACCTTCAAATATTTATGTTTTATGTTAAGAAACTACATCTTACTTTACTTAGAACACCCACAGTATGTTAGAATTCAGGTTTTTAAGTATTCGTGCTTTGTCCAAAGTTAAAAAAAAAAAAACGTTTTTTGCAAAATTTCGTAAGCTACAAGTCTGGCTTATTCGTTGACAAACCCCTTTTTTTTGTCACAAATTACATGCACGTGAGTTGTTTAGTCTGGTAGCTGATGTCTACTAAGGCTATTTAAACTGTCTTACATTTGTATACCTCACTTTATACTTTAAAACTATAAAACTTTTGTAAATAGATTAGAAAGGAATAATATTTGCTTATTTATAAAAAGTAACAAAAATAACAAGCATAAAAATAGTTTTAAATATATTGGTAATACGCCACTGGCGTCGTAACATTCTATCGGTAATAATAAATAAAAAGGTCTTGGAGGCAGCTACGAGATACTTTATGAATAAAACGCTTTCTCTATCTATGCTGTCAGCTCATTGACCACAACTCCCAAGTAGGCATCCTGTTTGAAATTCTTTTAATAAATGCATAATTTTGATTTTAATGTTAACTGTTTAATTCTTAGTTATAACAGGGTTATTACTAAATTTTTAATTTTTACTGAAACATTATTAAACTGAGAATATATTGCTTAAATGTTGTAATTTATTGTAAATTTTCTTAAATATTTACTACCAAAACAGCATAATAAAGTATTTGCAAAACATTGCTTTACATTCCATAATTTATTTTATAAAACCATTTCAAGAAACATGAAAATTATAAATAATGGTACAATTTTTAAAACTCATCATGAAAACTTCGAGCAGTATCAACCATCTTGGATTTAAGAAACAAATCTGGGTGTGTAAGCATTTCATCTAAAGACAACATATTATCATGATCGCCATCTGCCAGAGCTAGAAGGGCCTCCGCTTCGTGTTCGGAATGTCGGGGACTTTGTGGAGCCACATAGTGCAACAGTTCTCGTCTATCAGCTTTTCCATCACCATTTAAATCTATTGCTATGCGAAATTCACGACGGCGCTGTTCTTCATCTTGACGTACTACCATAGTTTCATCTTCTGTGCCTGAAATGTATAACAGTTATTAATTCTATTTTGTCTTTAAACCATTTTAAACGGTACACGCAAGTTAGGATCGGATAATGTAAAAAAATACAAAACACTGCAAGTTGGTTATTTTCTCTATAAGTGTATATATATATATATATATATATATATATATATATATATATATAATATATATATATATATATATAATATATATATATATATATATATATATATATATATATATATATATATATATATATATATATATATATATATATATATATATATATATATATATATATATATATATATATATATATATATATATATATATATATATATATATATATATATAAAAAAAAAGTGGTAGTCCACAGGACCCCCAAATACCAAAATAGGGGGAGCAATAAGATTTTTTGGGTCGGTTTCAAACTAATTTTATTCAAATATCAAGCTTTCGCCCATTGGTTACAGACTTATGGGATTCTATAAAAAGAACGTTCTATTCCAAAAAAAAACACACTTAGGTTATAATGACTTACAGAAATATAGTTAATCCTCTACGAGTTCAGGAAAATACTGGAATGTGAAAAACATTAATGTCACTCAACTAACATTTTTTAAAATTTTTTTAAAAAATTCAACAAAACAACGAAAATCAAAACACACGTTAAAATGTATATTTACATACTTCAAGTTATTGAAATCAAGACTGAATGCAACAAACCCGGGCACCGCACGAACTTCTGTACTCTGTTATCTTTTTTTATTTTTTGTCACCCCCTTTCCCTTTTAAAACCCTTTTTATGTTAGAGTAAAAAAAAAATAAAATATTATTTGAAGAGTGACCACAAAACAATGTAATTTGTCTAACTTATTAAAAGTGGTTTTTATTAAATTTATTTTTTGGGTTTTTAAAAAGGTGGAAACTTATAGGTTTAGTAATTTTTGTGATAATAAAGATGATAAATCGAACTTAACCCCCCAACATCTTTTTTTTCTATTCATGCAATTGCTACAATTTAAAAATGTAACACATTTCGAGAAAATTTCTCTTAAATGGTTACTATCCGTAAACACCTTGCCCCGCAAACAAAATTTTAATCTAAGTTTTTAAAAGTGGGCCGTTATTTGGGGTTTTGTTTAATCACTTTTTTTTGTAACGTAACCTTTTAGATAGTTTTTTTTTCCAATATAGTTTTCCCGTCTCCCTTTTTTACCAAAATATTAACAGTCCA
>JAHBCN010007672.1:0-42243 GCA_019359885.1 Listronotus oregonensis | reverse complement strand
TTAAAATCGGCTTAGCCGTTTCGAAGATACAGGGTGTAACTTACGGAAACCTTTGAAACTCCCCACTACTTTATTTTTAGGGATATAGCAAAATTGTCAAACAAAAAGGCTCAGATATCCTAGGCTTTTAAGATCAGGTATTTTTTTGTTAGGTTAATATAGCAAAATTCTCAGAAACATCACTTTTTAGATTCAAGATTGCAGTTACGCCTCCTAGCGGCCACTTCAGAAACTTGGAAATAATTTTCAGCTATTTCTCTTGACCCAAACGCAGTGCAATAAAGATTTTCTGAGATACAGCCGGCGTCCTTTCTTATTTGGACACCCGGTACATAGCTTTGAACAGTCAAAATACTAAGGCGTGTTGTTAAATTATGAATGATATTATACAATCAACTAAAATATTTAAGAAAACTTTTGTTAGTTCCTGCCTAGTTTCAATGTTTAAAAGTTCAGTCTTAAACAGAGTTCGGTCAAGAATTTTGTTATTGATTAACCATTCCTGAATTAACGTCCATAAAGAATTGGGTGTTTTTCTTAATAACATGCTGTGGGATAGAGGATTGTCAATTACAATAATTTAAGGCTGTGTCAGATTCTTTAACAAAAAATTTTGCTGATTCATTTCCCCATAATAATCACTCAGCTTTGTTTTTGAGGAAAACATTGCCTCAGCACCCTTAGTGAAACCATATTCAGCATGAAGTATTATGTATTTACAAAAAATTCATTTTAATTTATGTAAGCATATGCTTTAATTTATAATACCTTTTTCCATCAACTTTTGTAGATTTTACATTTCTTTTGATTTTATGTCAAGAATGTTCTAAAGTACCGTTCTCAAAAATCCAAGTTTTAACATGGAAAACAAATTGATACAGTAATTGTTCCTTTTCATTTATATATTATCTCAAAAAATAAGTCGTTTGGAAACCATCTTTCTTCCATCGGACGCTTATTTCCTGCCTCTCTTTTAATTTTTTACTTATAGGCCAGTCTGTAGGTAAAAATAAGGCCTGTTTACGACGTTAATTTGTAACAGGTTAAAAGGTGTTAGAAGTTGTAGAGGGGAATTTTCTTAATATGACTATATAGTTTTAGACTCGAAAAAAGTGTGCAGGGGTGGGAGGTGGAGGGTTTAAAAATGGTAAAAAAGTGTTTTTCGCTTCTGCTAGCGGCATTGTTAATTTTAGAGGTATATGTTCAAATGTTTTTTTAGGTAATTAAAAAGCCTATAATTTGAGCCCGGCTAAGATTAATTTGTCAATTCGTTTTTGCAAAAATGCAAAAAAAACCGTTAAAAATGGCAATTTTTTGAAATGATGATAATTATTGCAAAAAAAATTTGTTTATTCATTTCTATTATTGCAAAAAAATGTTTTTTAACTCTGAATTAAATGAGAGGTTCAACAGCATAATCGGATAATTTTTTGCTAAGATAATTGAGTTCTACTGATTCTAGAGCCCTAATCTATTGGGCTATATCTTTTTTGTTTGTAAATATTTTAGGTCATAAAAACTGTGTTTTGCTTTTTTGGGACTTAAATTTTACTGATTTAAATCAACTTAATAAAAAATTATTATTCAGTCCTTTGTTTTAAGCCTTGAAAAAAAGGTACTTTTTTGTTAATAAACAATTAAAGCTGGGGCGCCCCTCGCACAAGTTACAAATTTTTAACTTAGAAATATGAAAAGCTGACATCAAAACAAATAGTTTTAAAAAAATTCTCCACGACCAGTAGAAACCAAGTTAGAAATGTTTGTAATCATGACCTAATTGTTTCTAATTATTTAAGAATTAATTTGGACGGCATTCGATAGTATAATACTTGAACTTGATACAACGCATAATAAAAATTTGTAATATTTGTTTTTTATTGATAAAAGGTTTGTTTAAAGTTACTGATACTTTTGAGCGGCGCGAGGGAGGTAGTGGTGGGGATAGAAGCTCTCAAAATGACTTGCCAAGTAAAAAACTGAAATTGCGGTTAAATTTCGCGGAGCGCAAAACAAGCTATATCTCTGCAATATTTATCGGATGAAGCCTTTTTTTAATCTGGGTTAGCACAAAAAGTTATAAATGATGGTGAATCTAGTTTTTAAAAATTATTATCATTTTTTATTAAACTTTAGTCCATGCGTCGCAGCTCACTTTCAATCGCTAAAAACGATAAGTTTTTTTTATTGTTTATTTAACTTTTTACAATTTAAATTTCTAAGCCTAGTCCGATTTTTAAAATAACATTCGATAAAAATTTAAATATAGTAGAAAATGAACGTTTTTTTATGGAAGAAATTAAGAAGTAGTAGTAAGCAGTAAAACAGGTTTTTAGAAATGAGATCAGAGGAGACTGTATTTCGGAGGAATTTTGCCTTTTTTACAGAAATATTGCATATCTCAATGTTACTGGCGTTTAAAATTTACCCAGTTTCATCACACCAGTCAACGTATGTTTTTGTTGATTTACTAAACAATATACAAATTTAACATATGGTGTTTTGCTCCCTTTTTTATATTTTACTCTCTTTTATTATAAATACTGTACCATTAACATGTTAATAACATGACTTACAAAAATGTATAGATTGTTTAAATATTTAATCAAAGTATAAGATATTGAAATTATAAAAAAATCTGATAATAATCATGAAAAACTAAATGCACCATTATTTATAACTTTTTGGGCTACCTCAGATAAAAAATAGCTTGATCCGATAATAATTTGCAGAGATGGCTTTTTTACTCTCAATTTCAGTTTTTTACTCGGCAAGTCATTTTAAGAGCTTTCTATCCCCACCACTACCACTCTCGCGCCGCTTGAAAGTATTAATACCTTTAAAAATACCTTTTATCAATAAAAAACAGATATTACAACTTTTTATTTTGCGTTGTATCAAGTTCAAGTATTATACTATCGAATGCCGTCCACATTAATTCTTAAATAATTACAAACAATTAGGTTATGATTTAAAAAAAATTTGCTAACTCGGTGTGTGTAACTCATGAAGGGGGCGCTCCGGCTCTAATTGTTTATTAACAAAAAAGTCCCTTTTTTTCAAGGCTTAAAACAAAGGCCTAAATATAAAGTTTTTTATTTAGGTGATTCAAATTAGTAAAATATAAGTCTCGAAAAAGCAAAACACAGTTTTTATTACCTAAAAAATTCATAAACAAAAAATATATAGTCCAATAGATTAGGTCAAGGGTTATAATGGGCGCTTATTTTCAAGTTCTTGCTAAAAATAGCTTAGCAATGAAGCTACTAACTCTTTTCATCTGCTGTTTAAATGTTTCGGTATTTTTAAACTCAACTTGAACGTAACAATAAAAGCATAGTATTGTATAGCGTCTTGACAGCATGCATAAATTTATCAAAGAATGACCGACAACGTCGGTAAATACAACGCCTACATTTTATTTCATCACGTTTGGGAACCTGATCAGCCGATTCATTGAATGCATCGGAAATTGTTTTGCAGGTCACGTTTTTTTTTTGCTCCGTTCCCTTATTTCGATTAAATATATACTGGTTTAATGTCCCTTTAATATACAACATTATTTATGTTTTATGTTAAAGGTAATATGTGTATGTGTGTGTGTAAGGTCCGAATCCATGGCAAAAAACAAAGAAAAATATTTCACAGAAAACAGCTCCTAAATCTGTTTATTATAGTTTAAAAGAAAACATACCTGGTAAATAATCGTTATTACCGACTTTTAAACTAATGCAATATATTTTTTGTCAAGGTGGTTTTGTCAAACAAGTATGAACAGATTGTAGTATTCTACTGTTAAACAAATAATAAAAATTTACGGATTTATTCCGCGCTCATGCCATATTTAATATTAAAACTTAGCCGCGGTGGCCTGTGTCGATTAGGCATTGTGAATATGTGTAGTTAACGGCTTATGACGTAAATACAGTTTTTGCGTCATAGTTTTTATTTGAATTTTAAATGTTTGTAGTATAAAACTACGTATAAAAATTTATTTGGCAGAACTGTTATTCAGGCTTATTATAAGCCAATAAGAGGCCTATTGTATTTGTTTAAAATATAATAAAACTGTTTCAGTTTTATTTCACCATGTGATTAGAATCTTATCAATACAGGAAAATTCCTATTAGATTAGGGAATAGAGTATAAAAAATACCTACCCTCTGTTTGTAGTATGGCGAACTCGTTTTCAGTTAATATTTCATCACCATCCCTATCGAACTTGTCAAATAGCTCATTAATTAGTGATAGTTGATTTGTGACACTTGATTCCGGATGTGTAAATGATAAAAATTCATCAATTGTTAATGAGTCTGGATATGTCCTTGCAACCTCTATCCAAAGAGCCCGATCTTTCATAATTTGTTCTAAAACAAATTGGCCAATTAATTATTGGTAATATTAGTTATCAGAGTTTGCTTACTTATATAAAGACATACTAAAAAAGACAAAATAAATTTTTATTAGGGAATAACTGTTATCCAAAAATATCAAAAGTTTAACGTCCTCTAGTGTTAAACCCTATATATTTTTTAGGTTTTTTTAGCATGTCTTTTGTATATTTTCAGATATTGATTTTAAATTTAGTACACTACCTATTGGAACTGATATTCATAAAATGACAAATAAATTTTCCTTTTTATTTTAACCATGTGTTACTTTCTTTGGAATCCTGACCCTCTTATTCTTTCCGAACTTTTTTTCCCGTCCCACTTACCTCTTTTACTAAAAATATTAGATTCATTTAATTGCCTAACTTTTGGTCTTTAACTATATTTTAACATTTCGTTCTGGTTAAGACTAAGGACCCCGAAATTTTCTTATGGAAAATGGGTTTCTGTCAACTTTTTTCAAACTTTGCATACTGATAGTTTTCAACACGCTGATCACAAGTCCCCACGGGCACAAAACTCGGAAACCCCCCAACTTTCCTAACATCACCCTGAAAGTCACTGGGATTTTTCCTATGAAAATGGATTTTGGCCAATTGTTTTCAAACTTTGTGCAGTGACAGTCCTAACCACAAAGCCCGAAAACTCCCCCCAAAATTCCCCTTAAAGATCACTGGGGATTTTTCTTATTCAAAATGGGTTTCGGCCAATTGTTTTTAAACTTTGCAAAGTGATGGTTCTCAACATGCTGATCGAAAGTCTCCCCCAAAATGACTCTTAGAAGTCACCGCGGATTTTTCCTTATGGAAAATGAGTTTCGGTCAATTGTTTTTAAACTTTGTACAGTAATATTTGTGAACTCGCTGATCAAAAGTCTTCACGGGCACAAAACCCGAAACCCCCCCAAATTTACCCTCAAAGGTCACTGGGGATAATTTTGACTAATAGTTTGGTCAATTGCTCTGCGAAATTTTTTGAAAGTGTTGTCGAATTGTTGATCCCTGTACCTGGATTTCTTGCGGGATATGTAACCCGTCCTCAGTACCTCCTTCCGTGACATGGTAATAAAGTTATACCTGTCACTAGTTGTCATTTATGTTCTGTAAACTATAACAATTTATTATGGCTAAATACTCGCTCCATGTGTCATTTGTCGCCTCGTTGAGAAATTTGAATGTAACTTTTTACGATGTAAAAACTCCAGTAAGACGCCGAAATGCCAGAACTGCTGAGAATGTTGCTACTGTAAGAGTGTTGCAGAAAATTCAAATTTATTAATTCCTCGTCGTGCTCAAGAGTTAGGACTTACAAAAAACAACAACTTGGTGGATACGTAAATAATCAAAATTACCGTTTCTGGTGTGAAAACAATCCACAACAGATTCATGAGAAGCCTTTGCATCCCCTAAAGGTGTGTTGTATGGTGTGCTTTATGGCGTGGTGGTATCGTTGACCATTTTTTTCCAAAATGAGGTTGGAGATTCCGTTACAGTGAATGGTGAACGATATCGACAGATGTTGACAAATTTTTATGGCCAAATTTGGATGCGCTTGATTTAGAATAGGGTGGAGCGAAAATGGCAAAAAAATACAATTTTTTTAATTTGTTTTTTCCTATATGCGGAAAAGTGGCTACATGTAAGGTAAAGTTTATGTTAAAAAACTGAGCATCATATGATAATGTTTTCCGGTGCCCCAAGCTCTTTCAAAATACCACTTTTATCGAAATAAATTAACATATAAATATTTACAAATTATGCAGCTTTTTGCTTGTTATAAAATGAAACAACCCAGACCTCACCACGAGGAGGTGACTGCATGTCGAGTTACACCCACACACCCTTCTTAGCTGTTCTGGTCCTTCAAATCAAGGCATTTAAAAAGTCTGATAGTCTTAAAATTTGGCAAATTTTCTCGGGAAGCTTTTTGACATCTAATAAATCCACCTCTTGCCTCTGGTCCGCAAACAGATAATGAGGCTTCTGTCACTAACTTAACATTTCTTTTTAAAGCTTGGGAATGACAAGGGACATTTAAAAGTGACATTGGGTTAGGACCAATAGAGATCATTTCTTTAAGTTCATTGACAGAAAATTGTTTAGTTATTGGTGGCTCAGTAACAACCGTTGATTGCCAGTTTATTAACTTAAAGTACTCATTAGCTTTAAAATTAATCTTTGGTATACCATATTTAACTTCAGAACGTACTTTAATCCAAAACCACGTTGGGGCATAAACTTTCAAAATATATTCTGTTAAAAACTTTAAATTATTATTGCTGTTGCCACATACAAGCGCAAAACCGTGAATGATCATTTTTCTAGGTTGTGTGTTGGCCAAATCCTCCGATACGTTACCGTTCGATATAGATAAGCATATTTTATATATTTTACACAGAGGGGACAGTAGTTTCCCCATCCAACTGTTTCATTAAATGACGCAAAGATAGTTCATTTCCGAGCAACATACAAATGAACCACTGCAGTGGTCTTCAATGTGAATTTCCAGTCATCTAATTACACCTTTGTGAATTCCCGTATCCATTCCATCGCATCCAATAGCAACTAACTTTGTAAAGTTCAATTGTTGCTTCAAAAACTGTATCATGTGAGCGGAAATGGATTGTGCTGTGCCACATGGGACGGTTATATGACCAAAATATTTTGATCCTGGTTCTGAAACGATTACAATATGTTCTTCGATAATTGTGCTTCTGTGGTTTTTATTCCCAATGAAACGCTGAGCCAGGGGGTTATCTTTTCGTCCGTCAAAATAAATTGCTTGTAAAAAGACTTCGTCTTGTTTTAGCTGGGATCTTAATGTGTTTCTTGTTCTTTTTCTTTTCCTTATTTTACTTCTATCTATTATTTTAAAAGTGTCTTCGATAGTTAACACTCCAATATCTTTTAATACAGCAGATGCAATAATAGCAGCGGATCTATCAGAAACACCCGTACGATGGCAGGCTTGTGCGAGACTTGCTTAGCACATCCTACTACTTGCGAGATAGCCTCCTGCTTTGCATTAAAGCTGTTATCACGTTTAATCATTTCTCCACCATCTGATGGCAGCACATTCGAGGTAGAGGTTGAAGGTAGCGATCTTATTTCTAAGTCTTTTCGGTGTAAGGATGGCTGAATGCTTTGAGTGGCTACCGGATCAATAGAGCCGATAAAAAATTTCCTCTTATTTCTTTGGCCTACTTAAAATTATCTTCCTCAAATTGGCACTTTGATAATACATTTACAGAAGAAAAAGTTCACCCACTTGCAAGATAAAATATTATATATAGTTTTTTTTCTTCAATGTCTTTAAATGCTTTTACTTTTTGTATAAGAATATCATTAAAACGTGATTTTAGGGGTTTTTAATATTCCTTAACGTTCTGTGATATTGTCTAATTATGTGTAAAATCTGTTGGTCTGTCACCACGGGAATAGACGCATTAGCCCAAACAACTTTTAGCTCCGCTATTAAAATGGCTGTAATGTTACCTAAGGTAGGTTCGGCTTTATTTTAAGCAGCATCAATTAATGTTTGACGTATATAAGAAATTTTTTTATCACATCTGCATATGTTGGTAACACATTTTTCTTCAACGCGGACGGAGCCCCAAATACAGTGTCTTTCCTAGTATTTGGCATATTTTACACTAAAGTTCGAATATCAAAATTCGCTAAATAATACCAAAAGGTAACCAAAACACAAATACACGCCTAGAAATTAATTTTCCAATAAATATTAACAGCTTAAACACATGCGCACCCAACAACAGTCGCTGGAAAACCAATTAAACCGGTTTTGGCGGCTTTGTTTCTTAGCAGCCGGCGGCCAAAATTAGAGGTGGTGGGGGCACCGCTAAACGTTATCCAATCGACCTAGGATTTTGCAGAGAACTATAATTACTAAGTCCACCACTTTTCCGCATATAGGCCTTTAGGATATAAAAAGTTAGGTTTTTCACTCCACCCTAATTTAGAAGATATGTGGTTCCAGTAAGACGGCGCTACATGTCACACTGCTCATAAAGCTGTCGCCATACTGCAAGAAAAGTTTGGTGAAAGGATAATTTCAAGAAATGTAACTGTTGCCTGGCCACCAAGAAGCTGTGATTTGACTCCTTTAGATTACTTTTTGTGGGGTTAGTTAAATCTAAGGTTTACTCAAAAAGGCCACAAACCCTTGATGCTTTGAGATTGAACATTGAATGCTGCATTCGTGAGATTACGCCCGATTTATTGCACAAAGTCTTCCAAAATTGGATTCGTCGAATTTACTTGTGTACCTACACAAATCCGAAGTGGACATTTAATCGACGTGCTATTTAAAACATAAATGTTATCGATTGTACTTTAAAATAATATTAAAAGTGTGGTTATAACTAAAATCATTTCTATTTTATTTAATTTTAAAATCATATCCTTCTTATTGGAAAACCCTTTATTTTCTTTTCCTAAAAATGCTTTACTGTATAAACATTTGGTATTCTTATTTACCTTTAATAGTTCTATGTAATCCATTATGTCTTCGCTCATCATGACTAGTTACATAGTTATTACTAAATCCACGTATTTGTAGAAAATATGCATGATATTCCTTCCAAGTAACTACACCGTTTCTTGGGTTAATATCTATTTTCATAAAAAGTCCATAGTTATTTCCTACTGCCTCAGATATGTGCTGAATTATTTTTGTCCTTATCCACTGAGAAAGTTCCTTGAAGTCCAGTTTGTTGTTGTGATCCTTATCGGCTCTGTAAAAATAGATATTTATTAACTAATTTTAAAACTGCACAAAGAATTTAATAAAGAAAAAAAGTTAAACATAAATACAACACAATGAAATAACATTACAATGAACGACCTCCGAAATGAAATAATAAACGCTTGATATACAACCCGGTTACAATTATTTTTTCCATGAATTATATTTTAAATTTTAAAAACGAAATTCAAATCAAGTCGTGTCATGATATTATGATTATTTTTAAAAATTCTGTCCGTAAATTACCCAAAACAGTAATTTGTGCGGCGGTCTTCCTAAAAATATTTTTGTTAAGACGAGTGTGGTAAACTAAATATTCCAAATACTCAGACAGAAAACCACCAGCAAGAGGACAACAATGGACTTAATGGTAAATTGTCAATAAAAGGACACGTGCAGTGCGGCAGCAGGACTCCGTGTACTGTAGAATTCTATAAATCCAATCCATTCTACCCCACTCGTACTCCGTGTACACGCCCGAAGTCGATAAATAGTTACGCATTTTGATTGATTTTTTCTTTTTGGGAACACTTAAATTAAATTAAATATCACTTTTATTCAATGTTGTGCTGAAGATTGAAATGAATCACAATTTTAATGAGGAAGTTGCATATATATTTTTTTTTAATTGAAAACCTATTTAAAATTCAGTAAATGCCCTTAAGAGTTGATATGTGCTTGTAAAATATTTTAAAACTAAGCGATTATTAAATAATTAATTATTTAAATTTTAAATATTACAAGGTCAACGAAAACGCTCTCTGACTGGTCAAGCCACGTGTGACGTCAAGATCCGATAAACAAAGTGTCGGCCCACGCTTGGCCCAAGCGCTGTCATTTAATCCTTGGTTATTCCGTTTGTGTTTACATCGGATTGTGGCCAATTTAGTGTACCTAAAGACGAGTTTTTTAATTATATATTAATATTAAACCTGATTTAGTGTGTGACGATAGCCGGTTTAAAGTTTAAACGAGAGAACATGGATGTAACAGAGGATTTAAGAGGCCCGGAACATAAATACTATAAATGTTGTGTACTGCCATTATGTAGTTCCACAACAAAAACCGGCCCCAACAAATTATTTTTTAACGTCCCAAAAGATGAAAAAATACGAAAGAAATGGTGTATAGCGATGAAGAGGGATTTGAAGAAAAGTCCAGTTAGTGTAAAATCTACTTTACATATCTGCGAAGATCATTTTAATGTAAGTACCTAATATTTAACTTGCCTTAAAAACAGACAACATTTCTCTAATATTAAATATCATTTTCTCGGTTTTTATTTAATAATTAGACATACAAAGTAGAAAAAACTATTTTAATAAGATCCCTTCGGTAAGACAGATAAGGTATTATTTTACAAAATCTATTATTTAGGTTTTGAGGTTATCTTTTTACCAAAGTTTTTCCTTTTACTTTATAAAACAGCACTGCACTACGTATAATATTATTACTTTAAAATAATGTTTAATTTTGAATACATACCTTGTAGCTTTTACTCCTTTTAACTCAGCTCCCATGAAATTTGGGTTATTTTCCAAAAATGTAAACATTGATAATGCATCAATTTTTGGCAAGTTAGCAGATTGCCCTTGGACAAATCCAGCTTCAGTAGAATTCATAATAAATCTAGTCTAGTCTAGTTTTTAAAACAATTATAATAGAACAATATTTTGTCAGCACAACGAAAGCAAATAAAAACGGCACTCAAGAAACACGCCCAACTAACAAAATCATAAATACAAAATCACCCTGATGCCGCTTAAATGACAAGCAAAACAGAGAGTGTGACAGAGAGTCGTTTTGACCGATACCGGATCGTGACGTCACAGCAAGCTATCCTTGTTTGCGAGCTGCGTTTTGGCACGGAGAAAATTATTTTGAATTTCAATATTTTTTTATAGAACAACAGTAAGTTGAAAATTAGAAAAATATATGGCAATTGATACTTTATAGTTTTAGAAACTTTATAAGTAAAAAATAAAAAAATGTGCAACTTCCTCAATCTACGTAGATCTTTATACTATTTTTAGAGATAAATCTTGGCAAAAATAGGTAAAATATATATAATTACTTAATTAACAATATTCGAGAATTATTTTTTAATGATTAACAACGGTAGTAAAAGATAAAGTTCGGTAAAAATGCAATTTAACATAAATCCAAAGAACGAGTAGGTAGGGAGGTAGGTTTAAAGTGAGTAGACTTTTTACGCCCTTCACTGCGACCGCGCGGTCTATTGGGGCTCACATCCTTTTATATTTCATCCAATAGGATCAGATATTAATGAATCCGAACCAGATTGGGAGAGAGTTCTTACATCTCCTCTTACTCGTGTCGCTACCGGACACGAGCACAATATGTGTTCTGGTTTCCCTGTCCCCTGGAGAGTATGACGAGCAGACGGTTAGATCCGTCATGCCCTCCTCTCCCGGTCTAGTAACGTGGGAAGCTACCAGGTCCTTGTTACAGGAACCATATGTTCTTTCTGAGGCTGCATCTCCGGCCTTACCCTATGAAGACGGCAATATCCGCTTTCTGTTTAAAGCCAGGGAACCCTTTTCCCTATAAAGGCGGTTCTGTCTGACATTCTGTTTGGATTCAGGGATCCCTTCCTAAGCACCTGTTTGTTCGGGATGGATTAGCCCTTCCCCGTGAAACAAGCGCCGGTGACTTCAGGGGCACTTTTTGAAACGAATTCACCCGTATCAGTCGGCGCACCTTTGTCTGCTTGTGACCTTGAGTGGCACCTCTCGAAACGAATGTGTCCGTTTCGGTCAGCGCAGCTTTGTCGCTTTTTTCCTATGGAAGCGGTTCTGTCCGCTTTCTGTTTGAAGCTAGGGAAGTAATAGTCCACCACGGCAGAGCCTCGCATTACCGCAGTAAGGCTAAATACTCTGAGAGGTCGCCCTGTATCTCAGAGGCACCGTTGGAGACACCTGTTTAAGGCACAGGATGTCATTCACTCATCAGCACGGTATGCTAACACCTTGAGTTAAGTCTTGTGTTTATCTTAGCTTCGGATCCCGTTCCATACTCTAGCCAAAAGAGTTGCCGATAAATAGCAACTCTAGCGCATGTTCCAAAAGATCCTACTGGGGCCCAACCACGATAACGACGTGTGAACACAGCGGTTGGGATTAAGAACAAGCACTTTTTATTATAAAGAGATAAAACGGGGCTTATATGCAGATCAGCGTACTTGGGAATATTGGCTGTGATATGTAAGTCCTCTCCACTGAGATAAAGCCTTAGGGATGAATTGGTAGGCCAAGGCTGCTCTACCATTTTAATAACTTTTTCTTGTTCTTCCTCCTTAGAAAAATGTATGGATATGGGTAACAGCTTATGTAGTAACATGTTATGCCTATTAATAAAAGCAGCAATATTGCAAAATATATAAGGATATGGATCAATATGGGCATTGACTCATCTTCCAATAATGGATCTTCTAATGTATTTGAATTTTGACCATTAACCTTTGTAGTTAGGTGTTCAATTTCTTATAGGTTTAAGTTGATATTTTATTTTCTTAGGTTGTTATGGAAATAATAAAACATTTAACTTAAGTAGTTCAATTACTACGACTGGCAAGATGTCTTTATTTTCACCAACAATTTTTTCTTCAATAATTAAAAATTGGCAGTTATTTTCAATAGTGACTAAATAGCTTTTAGGGACTAACTGGTGATGCTTTTTAGTGAAACAACTTTCCATTAGATTGTTTTTTTCTGGAATTATTAGCAGAATGTGATTTGGGATAATTTGATTTGCTGTCGCTCGATTTATGTGGACTGAAATAGTACTACAGTTCGTTGGCTTGTTTTTCTTAATGATGTCAACAACACAATTTTCATCTAATTGGAGGTTGTTTTGACACTACTGGACAGCTTCTACTTTCTCGCGTGGTTCTTCTTGAAATTGATACATACATTTCATTTCTCTCATTTAGAACAAGGTATGGGTTTTTAGGAGGAATTATTTTATAATCAATGGAATAGGATATAAAAAATGCGTTTAAAGTTTAATTGGCGATATTGTTGGAAAATGAATTAAAAAAATACTAATTTTATCTGTTTTATAAAATAATTAAATTTCAAGAAATCAATAATAGCTACGGCTATCTTTAAATTGTACTATCTGAGCTTTAGGATAAGAAAAATTGATTTTCTTTAACAATAATTATAAATTATCTGGGGGTAAGAATGTTGGATATATTTTATCAAAATTTGCACAAGTTATAGCATTAATAATTTAATTTAAGTGGTTTGTAAATTAGTTAAGAAATAATAATAAGATTTAAAGCAATAACTTCATTAATTCTTTCTGAAAATTGATTAAGAAATACTTTTATTTATATTATTCATAATCTCTTTTGCCAAAGTAATCTGCTTTTATATTTTTTCTGAAAGTAGATGATCATTTTTATTAAGATGATCTAAAATTAAATTTATTCGTTTGCCATCATCGGCATCTAGGGTTCCAAACAATCCATTTTGATATTTTACCACCTAGGTTTACGTGTATTATTTTGCGTTTGGGTATAGTAGGATAAACTATTTGTAAAGAGTGATCAATATAATTAATTAAAGTATTTGCTTGTTTGATAAGATTTATAGTATGATTTTCAAGATTGTGCCTAGACACAATAAAATTTAATTGTGATTTTAAATTATCTCTTAAATGCATAAGTTCAGTTAAGTTTAAACATGTAATAAAAGTATGCTTATTTAATATTATACGTGTAAGCTGTAAATTTACGGGTAATATTGGGTTGGTAAGCTTTTAAATATAAGCACTAACGCTTAGGAATAAAAATAAAGGAAAAAGTATGAGAGAAAATCTCATCTGAAACAAAAATAAAAATAATGTTTTCTGCTACTTTTAAGATTATGTTTAGAGTATTTTTACTTTATTTTTTGTTTGTGTTACATGATTTATTTTCGTAAATCTTGGGGCTAATTTATCTCTGGTCTCTTTTTTATGGTGTACATTATCATTTTATGAAATATTACTATTGGGTATTTACGTTTAGCATTTGGTTTCTAGTTTTTGCTGTTTTTTTTTTATTAACATTCCCGTTAAGTTCATCATATTTTTCTCGGAGTTTTTTTATGATTTTGGATATATTTAGAGACTAAATGTTTTTTTCAATATTAAATGGGTCTTAAGTATTAAAATGGACAGAAAATATATATATATATATATATATATATATATATATATATATATATATATATATATATATATATATATATATATATATATATATATATATATATATTTATACATTTCAAATGGTGTATGATTCGTTGCAAGAGTGTACATAATTATCATAATGTATTAATGCATATTTTATAAGATTGCTCAATGATTATTCGTCATTTTGTAGAGTTTTTATTTTGACTTGTTCTAGAAAAGTTAATGAAATCTTTTCATATAACTATTGGAATTTGGATTCTTAGGAGCAGTATAATGAATTTCTATTTTATGTAGTATGCAGAAGTCAGTAAAATTATTATTACCAAATTCAACCTCATTATCACAAATTATTATTTATTCCTGGAATGTGGTATATCTGAGAAAATTTAGAAAAAGTATCTATTATAGTAAAAAATATATTGGAATTGGTTGAAATTTAAATTCATTTGGTCTTAGTTTATATTTTGATTTCGGACAAATTATACAGTTATTAATATAATTCGTAACATCTTTGGTCATGGTTAGTTTTAAGGGATTCTAGAGTAGTTGTAATACCACGATGACGTGGTATTGACGTGGTGATAATTCATTTTCTCTTGTTGTTCATTCTAATTAATTACATCTGCTAATTTAAAAAACAAATGTATAATTTTGATTCTATTCTCTATCTTTTTTTTTTGTATTTCTTTACCAAAATATTCTTCATCTTCTTTATTCTTTCAAATCTTCATCCATTTGTTTTCTCATTAGGTTAATAAAATATCGTCAGAATTGTCGGAACTGGGAATGCGTCAGATATTTTAATTATCATCTCCTCTCCTTCTACAAGTCTGTATAACCCCGAGACTGGTTGGTTGATATATTCCTGTGGGCCCATTTTCGGTGTCCCAAATAATGCCTGTCTTTTGTGATTCAACGCTTCACATTCACACAGTATATGGTAGGCTGTTTCTTTCCCCTCGTCGCACATTCTGCAACTTGGGTCCCAATTGTATGAACCTAATTTATGTAGGTGTCCTCTTGGGTTATCGTGCCCTGTTAGCAACCCTAATGTTATGCGAAGTCTTTTTCTACTTTGTCTAAGTAGTTCTTTCTTTGTTCTATTGGATGTGCTCCTTATGAAGCTTTTTCCATGTCCTATTTTACCGAGGTTTCCCCAGTATTCCTTGTGTTTGTTTCGGATCCATTCCCTGGTTTGCCCTCCTGCTGTAGTTTTGGTCACTCCAAGGGCAGGTTCTGGTCCAAAATATGGTGTGGATGATCCATGCCTCGCTAGCTTATCCGCTTTTTCGTTGCCTTCTATTCCTGAATGTCCTGGTACCCACGGGAGAGTTACCTGTTGCGTTCTCCCAGGACTTCTAGTCCTTTTTGGCATTCCCATGTCAGCCTAGACGTTACCTTGGGGTTTGTTAGTGCCCCCAGTGAAACCTGGCTGTCTGTTATTAAGCAGATCCGCTTGTTATCATAAGCCCTCCTGTTATTTTCTTTTGCACGTGCAGTAAAGCATATCTGTTTAAAATAAATAACTGTGTGTTCCTAATGGAATGAATAATTGTGAATTCCTCATTTCACTGTACACGCCCGCTCCAGTTTCCTGCTCGGTTTTGGAACCATCGGTATACCAAATGATGTCTCCAACCGTGCCGGGGAGATCGGGTTGCTGCCACTTACTTCGATCTGGAATTTTTACCTTGAAGTTTTTGTTAAATGAGTATTAAGATGTTGCCGCCAACCTGACTTTTTATGTTGTTGTGTCTCAAACTAGCGTGGTGTTGTTTCAATTGCTTCTGTTATAGCTAAGCAAGCAAGTCTCTGTACTTGGCCTGTTCTGTAGCAGTTCTTTGTCGCATTTTTGTCCACCATACCAGTGATGCATATGTCATCGTAGGCCTTACCACCATGGTGTATACCCAATAGACTATGTTTGGTTTAAGGCTCCATGCTTTCCCATGAGCGCGTCTGATTAACATAAGAGTCATCTCCGCTTTCTTTCTTGTTTTCTGAAGATGATGTTTTCAGGTGAGTTTAGAGTCTGTTATGACACCTAAATATTTTCCCTTTCCCACAATCTTGATTGTTTCACCTCGTAGGTTAAGGGGTCCAAAGCTTTCTAGATTTCTCCTTTTGGTAAAGGCAACTATGGCTGATTTAAAAGGGTTTATGTCTAGTCCCTCCTTTCTCGTCAATCTGGTAACTGCGTTTAGGGCCTATTGCATTTTATCCCTAACAGTGTTGTTAAATTTTTCTTGGACCATAATGACGAGATCGTCTGCGTATCTCAATGTTTAGTGTCCTTCTAGTTAAGTAGGTCGTCCATGACAAGGTTCCATACCAGTGGGAACAGAACTCCCCCTTGTGGACATCCTTGCTTAACCCGAGCAATTGTTTGTTCAAGCTAACATTTTTGCGTTGGCTTACATGAATCATTCATGTAAGCCAACAAAAATCACTAGACTTAACGTCAAAATCAACTGATTGGCGTAAATCACTCAGTAATGGATTAAAGGCGTTTCAATTTTTGCATTAAATTTTTCTTGTGATTGGGTGTGTTATTTCGTGTTTTAAAGTAATTAGTGAGATTAGAGATTACTCTGCAGTGTTTTTATTTTATTTTTTTGGTGCGGACTATTTGACATTTTTTTATTTCATAATTTATTTTATTTTGGACTGAGTTTTTATTTTTATTGGTTTTAAGAAAAAACCACTAGAATAAATATTTTTTAGAGTATAAATCACAGTGATTACTGTATTTCCAGTTCGGAAAAACTTCGAAATCCACTTCAGAGCTGGGATGAGTCGGAGGTAAGAAAATATAACCTAATATATATTTCTTGAAAAATGATGCTATCAGAATAGTAGTAGCATAAGGTAAAATAACTCGTTTTAATAGTATCATAATCTAAAAATACATCCTAAAATGTGCCAAATATTTTAAGATTTAAATATATTTATGAATGTATTTTTTAGGATCCTGACAATATAAGAAACAAAATATAAAATTTGTAAGTAACTTAAGCTTAATGGAAAAACCGAATGTGCTACGCATGAGAAGAAAATTTTTAAAAGGTTTTATGGAAAATAAAGATTTAGTAGAAAATAAAAATCTTTGGGTGTTTTTCGATGAAACCTGGATCTTCTTGAACAGCTCTTTCCGCAGGTCTTGGCAGGATGATGATGTATATTCAAGGAAGTTTAAAGGTGTATGGAAGCCCAATACTGTAGAACAAAATTGTCCAGGCGTGCAGGGCAGCGGAAATCGGGGGATTGGCCCCGCGGAGTTTGCGCATTGAATAGTAGGTCAGAGCCGAACTTCCATAATTCTTTGTTACCATCTATAAAGTTGACATCATCAAATGTCAAATTCAAGCATTCACTGTTTTTTTATTATTATTTTTGCACAAAATTGTTGGTTATTAAACGATATTACCATAGAACATTTAAAATTATTGTGTAATATTGGATTTTATATCATCTGATATAATATTGAAAGAATAGATAGCGCCACTTTACAGCCTTCTATTTAAATGGTCGATATTTTTGGGAGTTTTGTATTTTTACCAAAAATCTTAGTAAATAAATAAAAACACGATTTTTTAAAAATAAATTTCAAACATTGTATGATAGTTTCATGTACTTATCACCAATTTTGTGATAAAAGAAGGGCAAGATAGTGTAAATGAGTTTAATCTTATCCTAAGATTGTGGTTGTACATTAAAAAGTGAAAATTTTTATAACTGTTTTTTAGCATATACTTTTACTAATAACAAACATTTATGAGACAGAATAACAGTCGTTAATAATTTCTTTGGAAGGGTTCAAATGTATGGTTCACACAAATCGACCATTGTCTTATTTGTTGTTACACACGTTTCGGTTGAGATGGTTCAACGTTTTCGATAACTGTTCAGTTATCACTTGAAAACGGTTGGAGATACATCACTAACCGAAACGTTGTGTAACAATTAACAAATAAAGACAATGGAAGTCCAAGATTTTAGTGTTATTGAAAGTCGTTAATAATGTTTAGTAACCTTTGGTACCTAGGTATCCATTGTAACAGTAACCGTTAAATATTATGTGTCTACAGTATGTCGAGCTTAAAAAGTTGATAATGTAAGTTTAAGAAACCAAAAATCTAATTTCTTTTTAAGCAAATACAGAAAAAGCAATAAGAAACTTTAACATAAAATTATACTTTCTTTTATTCAATTAGAGGAACCTGTATAAATTAAAATTTTCCTGGTCTGCCCAGTAATTAATAATTTTGATCCTTTAAAAGAATGTACTAAATTATTAAATGAAATAAAAGTACCTAAATGTTAACCTTATTTCTTTTTAATAATCCACAGAAATACACAAACATTGTGGAAATCAACTAAAAGATAGTTAAGATTGCCTTACTTTCCTCACTGCTATTTCCTATGAAATTTTCATTTTCTATAATTCATAATTGATATATTATTATTTATTCGGTTACCTAACGTTACGTCTCATAAGAAGCACCTAATTTAAATATAGGAAATACTTACCTAAAGTAAAAAATGCCGGGTATGTTACCCTTAGGTTTGCAAGACAAAACCATACAACCTCTAGTCATTTTGTTACGATATTTTAAGTAACAAACAATAAACACAAAATTATAGTCACAATTTAATCAACACTAATCACTAAAATAAGAAGGTTTTTATCAATCCAAAAAACTTCTTCAACCACAAAATATAATCACACAAAGCAAAACAATCGAAACTAATACGGCTCTCATAAAAGTATAATGTGTTGCCTAACTACGCACTGACTTATCAGTGTGTAAGTAGGCAACACATTAAATTATTTCGTGGAATTTCGTTATTGCGCAAAATCGGCGGGGCCAACTTTGACAGTTATTTTCACACTGGGCTGGACATTTTTTGATCGAATGGGCCATAGCATTGGGCTTCCACACACCTTTAAACTTCCTTGTGTATATTTCAGTGGAAAGGTATGACTAATTATCAACTAGAAAAAAAAGTACTTTCCTACATTTAAGAAAAAAGTAAAGCGCCCATTTTTTTTTTAAATTTACAAGGTAAAGCACCTTTACAATCCTCTAATAAAATTTTGTTTTAAATTATAAATTATTATAGTTTTACAAAAAAGCTTCTTCTTGCACACCGACAAGCTGTAGAAGACCTGTTTCTTTTTTATGAATATTTTCACGGCTTCTGCTCCGAAGCATTAGCTGTCGTCCTTCTTTTGCATATCCTAATTGGAGCAATTAAAAGTCTACTCAGATGCATTCCTTTATTGTTCACCTCACATTTCCCACTTTTCCGTACCTTCATCTCTAGAGTTTCGAAACTACGAAATTTAAATATATTTAAGTCCCTTATCAGTAATTTACTTCTGACTTCACTCTAGACACTCGTAGAATGTGAACACTCTTCAAGCATAAGGGGTATCCTGAGAAAAAATAAATATATGCCAGATTCGGTAGAAACCTCAGTTAGGGTCTCTTTCATACATAGGACATATGAATAAACCTGTAGCTCTTAGACAACATTAAACCACAGACCAAACAAGCTGCAAACTGCTGAATTTTTATGAAAAGTATATTTAATTAAATCACTATTGAAATTTTTATATTTTCCTCAGATACATTATTCTACATGCTGGTTCCGAAAAAGGATTTATTGATGGTGCAGTAGAATTTTTAAATTAAAAACAAAAACAGGAGATTACCATGGCGAGATGAATGCTGAAAATTTTGAGTCGGTTAAAGATGATCTACTACCTAATTTGAAAAGGCCTTCATTAGTCATTTTAGATAATGCCAGCTACCATAGTAGGTTGTTAATAAACTGGCCAAATAGTGACTGGAAAAAAGAAAATATGCTTAAATGGTTAGAGGACCGTAATATTCCTTTTGCAAAATCGACGACAAAATAGATTTTGTGGTGCTTGATTTAGCGCCTATCAAAGCCTCCCAAATCTTATATCGTTAATGTTCTTTTTCAGGAGGCTGGTCATCAAGTGCTGCGCTTGCCGCCATATCAATGCGAATTTAATGCTTATATATATATATATATATATATATATATATATATATATATATATATATATATATATATATATATATATATATATATATATATATATATATATATATATATATATATATATATATATATATGTCCAAGCTAACATTTTTAGATTGGCAATGCGAATATTCCTTCATATTAGTAAATTTTGTTTTTCAGATTTAAGTTGGCTGGTATAAGAATTTTAGTCAGGACTGTACTGAGGTAAGGGAGTTTTAAAATTTTATTATCTTAAAAAAATTTGTTGTTAGATTAAAATAACTAAATTTATCAGTATTATTTTCTTGCTATTCATATATTTGCATAAATTGTGAAAGCTTGATGTTTGGCCATAATATTTTATTAAAAATTATCATTATCGCCTATATAGTGCAGATTAATAGTTATTTATTAAGTGTTTGTTATCTAGAAATAGTTTACACTATTTGTACACACTTAGTCCTAAAATACACCTTCAATAAGAGCGCTTAGGTACGTAAAAAAAATGTAAAATAGTGTACACTATTTCTGAATAACAAACAGACCTGTTATGTTTTGTTATATTTGCAGGAAAACTCTTTACAGTTGAATTGAAATATCCTGATAAATTATCTCACTATAAGGAATGGTTCGATATCTCTTATTATGCAATTTTAGTATTTTTTAAAGATGCCTAAAGATAAGTCGATTTATTTCATCTGATATAACTTCTTTAGCTGCTTCCTATAATAAATATTAAAATAAATAAAACAAAACAGTAATAATCATTTATTTATTCAGAGTATCATTAACACAATAAGATTCTTATATTTTATAAAATAAATTTATCAAAAACGTTGAAAGGTCGTGTTTAAGGCTTTAGGAGTGGCAGAGTCCATCAAGGGTTTTTTATAAGAATATGTATGCAATGACAAAAGAAAAATGTATGCAATCTGCACGCAGCAGATACTAGTCTAGACACTTTTAAGATAAGAAAGCAGACAAAGTGGGAGGTTTGGCGTTTTAGCAGCTGAACTGTAAATGGATGCTTGTGAGTCCAAGCATTTTGGCAACTACTGTGGCCATTGATGCAATGTGTTTAAATGAAATAGTCATTTATTATTTAGTTTTTGATTAAAAGCAGTAAGGTAGTTTAATAAAGAAAAGCTAAAAAGTAAAAAGAAGATAACTTGTAAATGATTTTTATTACCATTTACCTTATTAATATACTAATAATGTGGGTCCCATAAAATAGGGAATAAATTTCAGTGGAAGCTGTATATATATATATATATATATATATATATATATATATATATATATATATATATATATATATATATATATATATATATATTATATATATATATATATATATATATATATATATATATATATATATATATATATATATATATATATATATATATATATATATATTGGCATTTAACATTTTGCCTATCAACAACTTTTCTAGGGTCTTTAGAACGAACGACATCAGGCTTATTGGTTTTAAAGATTTTTCCCCATCCTGTCCGGTTTTCCCAGGTCTGGAGATGAATGCCACTCTGATTAGTCTCCAGGTTGTTGGTATATAGCCAAGAGCTAGGCTGCCCATTAAAAGTAAACACAGTCTTCTTGTAGTAAAAGCTCTGTTGCTTTCTGAAGCATTACTGGATAAACGCCATCTGGTCCTGGCGATTTATATGGTTCGAATGAGTTTACTGCCAATCTTCCCTAGAGCAGTTTCCTGTGCTTTCTAGGTCTAAACTTTTGCAGTCTTCCACTGACATGTTGGTTATTTTGCATCCCGGAAAGTGTACCCTGAGTAGTTAACTCATGGTCTCATTTGCCGTTCTGTGGGTTTCTTTTAAGTAAATATTTGTGATTGAGGTTTTTTCGAAAGAATCTTATGGAGTCTGGCTGCCTCATGAGTTCCTTCGATTTCCTCACAGTGCCTTCTCCTTAAATCTCTCTTAGCTCTCCTCAATGCTTTGTTGTATTCGGTAAGAGTCTTCCTATCCGATGTTGCCCTGTTTTATTCTCTTCTTGCCCTCTTTTTCAGTTTGGTGAGTTCCTCGTTCCACCAGGGCACATTTCTCAAGTACTTTCTTATTACCAGCGGGCAGTTTTCATTGTACGCAGAAATAATGGCTTCCTTTTTTGATCCGTCATTATTTCTAGGTCGTGGGTATTGTTTATTTTTCACTTTGTCCCTCTCAAGGTAGATTCCAGGTCTGCCTTAAAAGCTTTCCAGTCCGTTTTTCGAGGGTTGTGATATGTTTTTTCTGTAAGTTCATGTCCCCTTATTATGAAGTTTATGTGTCTATGATCTGAGCAACTTACCTCCTTGTATACATGCCAGTTGAGAACATTGCTTCCAACCTAAGTTGTAGCTAGTGTTATATCTAGTACCTCTTTTCGTCTACTATTTACAAAAGTTGGTTTATTGCCTACATTTAATATGCCCAAATTGTTTCCATTATAAATTGTAATAAAGGCTTACCTCTTAGGTTTGGTCTGTGCTTCCCCAAGTGATGTGGTGTGCGTTTGCATCGCATCCTAGGATGAGCTGCGATCCATTTCCTCTGCAGCTTCTCACCAGGTCTCCCATCTTCTTGTTTGGTGGTAGATCAGGGTTGTCATAGGGCAGATATGCCGATCCGAAGATTAGTTCCTTCGGCATGGCCCTATCCCCTAACCTAATTTGAACATCTACCCGGTCTCTGAAACAGAAATCAGTTAGTGGTAGTATCTTGATGTTTTTTTTTGACTATTATATTTTGGGGACGTCGGATGTTTTACTGTATATAATTCAAATTCAAATTCAAATTATTTATTCATGTCAATATACAAATTGCATTTACACACGTCAACATTGTTAAAGCAATAATCATAAAAACTTATCCTAAACAAATTAAAAAAATATATATAATAACAAACATGATTTTTAAACAAACAAGATTAATATACTTATAATAATTAAAAAGTATATATGCACAGTACATTTAAAAGTACACAAAACAAATCCTAATTAAAGATAAAATTGTCAAAATTATATCCGAGGTATTCCTGTATTGAATAAAAAGCATTCTCAATTAGTATCTGCTTAACTGTTATATCAAATTTCTTTTCAGGCAATGTTCTTATACATTCAGGCAATACATTAAAACAAATTATTGCCCAATAACCTGGTCCAGTTTGACACCTTCTCAAACGCCAATACGCTGGTACAATGTTTTGTTTATGCCTGGTGTCATACCCATGCATCTCCTCATAACTTGTATACAGGTTAATATTCTTCTTTAGAAAACGAAGATTTTCCAGAATGTACTGTGAGGATTCTAAACCTCCTATAAGCCTGACGACAGTCATCCCTAAAACCCAGATTTGCAAGGACCCTCAGAGCTTTCCTTTGTAAACCAAACACTCGGTGTGTGTCAGCTGCATGACCCCAGACAAGAATAGAATATGAAAGATGCGAGTGGAACAGAGAGTGATAAGCAGTATGTAAAGTCCCTGGTGAGACGCACCTTGAAAGGTTTCTCAAAATAAAGAGGCTTTTGTTTAGTTTTCTACACACGTTGTTAATGTGTGAGCCCCATTGAAGCCTTGGGTCCAAGGAAACACCCAGAAATCCAATCTCCCTCACATCCCCATTCAGATCACCCACATCCCTCAATGCAAAAATCACCTGGTTTGTTTTATTGTTGTTCAAAACCAACCGATTTGCAGCAAACCATTGCTCAGTTCTGCCCCGCGCCTCTGTGGAACCCTCAAGTACCCCTTCAATATTGTCAGCTGCGAAGGCCACCGTAGTGTCATCAGCAAAGAGTGTATACTTAGCCTGTTGTTCAATGTTTGGAAGATCATTTATGTAAATTAAAAATAAAATTGGACCCAGTACTGATCCTTGCGGTACTCCAATATTTAATACACTCTCCGCCGACGACACCCCGTCAACCCTCACAACCTGCACCCTATCCTTCAAATATGATTTAATGAGTTCGACACTCTCTGAGCGAAACTTATACTTTTCAAGTTTCTGCAAGAGGATTTCATGGTTAACAAGGTCAAAAGCGTTGCTCAAGTCGCAAAAAAGGACCGAGCTAAATTGCAGCCTATGAAAAGACTCAATAATAGACGACACAAGATTTAAAATGCCTAAAACTGTATTTTTATCCTTGCGAAAACCAAACTGACACTGAGAAAAAATATTGTTAATTCCAAAAAAATCTACTACCTGTAGTGCCATGCACTTTTCAACAATCTTCGAAATAATGGGAAGCAGTGAGATTGGTCGATAATTTTCTGGCAAATTTAAATCCCCTTTCTTAAAAATTGGACGAATTATGGCTTTTTAAGAACCGAAGGAAAAATATTTTTTTGATGCATATATTTATAAGCTTAGTAAGTGGTATTATTATAATATTTTTTATTGTTTTAATTAACTTTACATTTAGTCCAATGTTGTCACGGCTGTTTTTATTTTTTAAACTACCAATAATATCCCGAACTATATTAAAAGTAACTTCTTTGAAAGAAAATTTATTTACTGTATTTACTGGAGTTATATCTATTGGATTTAAATTTAAAATTGGGATATCTTTAATTAAATTAGATGCCATCTGTGAAAAGTAATCATTAAAAGTATTAGGATTAATATTATTAGGATGTTTAGTTGTATTGTTCTTTATACCACGATGTTCATTGATAATTTTCCATCATTGACCTTGTTGGGTTACTAGAATTTTTTATGATGTTGTTATTTGCCAATATTTTTGCATTTCGTATGGCTATTTTGTATTGCCCTTTAAAGTCCCTACATGTCCTCTCAATATCTGGCGATCGATACTGTTTTTTAAGCTGTTCTAAAAAGTGTAATTGGTCACGCATTACTTTTAAATCATTATTAAACCAATTAATTTTATTACTTTGATTGGCCCTCACATTATATTTTTTCCCTGGAAAGCATTCCAAGTATGCTTCTTCCAAAGTATTCATAAATCTTTCAAATTTATCATTCATATCCATTTCTCCTAAATTTACAAATTCCCAACTTGTCTGTGAGATTTTTTTATGAAATAAAAACAGACCTCTCTGTGTGATTGGTCTGAATGTAATTTTCTCTTCCTCAAACCCCCCTACTTGATTTAATAAAAAACTGACCTGTTGTCCTCTGTGATCAGAGAAACCTAGCTCACACACTTCAACTACGTCATGCTGTATTTCAGAGTCAGAAAAAATATTATCCAGGCAGTTTTCTCCTCGAGTTGGCTCAAATATCGTTTGTTGTAAATTATAACCTCCCAGAACATCATGGACCTTAGCTGCATTGATGTCATCAGTGCAAAATTTGATGTTGAAATCACCTGCCAAGATAATGGGCCTACCTGTACCAAAATTTTCCAATATTCCATCTAAAGATTCTAAAAAAGGTGTCAAAAGGCCCAGATGGGCTACGATAAAGACATATAATATTTACATTTAAATCTTTTAAAACAATCATACAGTATTCAATACATTTTTCTAAATTAAAATTTACATTACAATTTAACATAACATAACATATAAGTTCTTCACCCACATCCCCTAAACCTCTTACCTTTTCTTCATAGACCCAGTGTTCTTGTATGAAGGCCACGTCGAAGTTCCTCATAGCGTTAGCAAGGATTACTGTTGCTGCCTTGCTATGCTGCAGGTTGGCTTGCAGCACCCTGATTTTCTGCCCTGGCATCGGAGCGGCCTATGGAGCGGAATGTGACCATTCCTAGCTTGTAGAATGCTCGGAATTGTTTTCCTTTTAAGGCCTGGTATGAGGTCTCGTCGATTAAAAGGCCCAGATTACTCCCTCCTTTTCTACTTTCTTACTCAGAAGAAGCCATTCTCCCACTCTAGGCCTGGGGTGCTAAATCCCCTGGCGTGGTCTTACTGCCTCTTCTGGTTCCTCTTGCCCCGGAATGAACACAAGGACTTTTGCCCTTTTCGGGATTCAACAACTGTCAAATCTGCCCCCTCCCAGAGTCCTTCCAGGGTTGGCACTGTGGTTTTAGGCCACGTTGTGGTTGCCTCGTTATGGCAGGTCATCCATAGGACTCGTCCACTGAATTTACTTTTGGTGAATTGGATGGGGTTGCTACTTTCACTGAAAGTGTTGTCCATCCTTTCCACCCGTTTTTATTGGATCAGATGCGACTGCCTCTAATCCATAGTGACATCGGGATGGCGCTTGTCAATGACTGCCATCCTGAGTCCCAAAGCAATCTCACTGTAAGGTCCAGGGCAAGTTTATCTAGTAAACTATCAATATTAGGAATTGGATAGCGTACCTTAAATAGTTTTTGCGTTTAGTTTTCTATAATCAATAACTAGTCTTCATTTTAGACCTTCACTAGCATCAAATTTTTTTGGTACTAATTTCTAATAATTTAATCTTTAAACATTTGCTTTATTTGATTTTTTATTTATTTTTTATGGATATTTGGTTATTTATATGACCTTGTGTATATTAGTTCTTCATCTGTTGTTACTATCCTATAGGTTGTTTAATTTGTTGTTGATAGGGGCTCATTTTCATTTTGAAAAATTGTCCAAAAATTGTTTGCATAATTTTAAAAGTTTATGTTTCTCTTCTACTTTTAAGTGATCAATTTTTAACATATGTTTTATTTGATTTTGATTAAAATGTTGTTTGTTTTCTATTTCTCCTTGAAAAATTTTAAAGTCATTGATAGAAAAACTTTTAAAGGATCTTACAAACTAAAATAAGTATCTTTAATATTTACGTTGTAAAATTCAACAGTGGCTTGTCCATTCTGAACTGTAACTATACCTTCTCGTACAAAACAATAATGGTTAAAACTATTTCCCGGTGTATAATAAGTACCATCTGCTTTGAAATTTCTTGGAAGTCTTGTTTTAAGAATTTCATTTTCATTTACAGCTATATTAAAACAATTTTAATCCGATGGAGAGCACTGATATACAGGTAATTTGTGATTTTTTCTACTAAGATGGTTTTCTTATAAGTTTTAATTATATCCCATATTTTTTAAATGTCTTAAGCTAATTAGATCATTAAAAAAGGAATAAAAATCAAAAAGAATAAAAATAACTTAATTAACGATATTTGACTACCTATGAATAATTCTATAAATTTATCTGAACTTTGAATATTTATAAAGGTTAATTTTCTATCATGGTTTACTAGGTAAGATTCATTTCGGAGGCAACTGGATGAAAATTTTCCTTTGTAGAGACGTCTTCAGCTATTTCAGTAACCTGGTCTTCTTCTGTTACGGTATTTCTTAGGTACAATTCCGGGTTGTCGGTTTCATTATCTTCTGGATGTTTGACATTATATAATTCTTCGACTAAAAATTTGGGTTTCTGTTGTGCTCGGGATGTAAAATTTTGTCAAGTCTGTTGTTGAAATATATTAGGTGATTGTTTTTGCGATGTAAACCTTTTTGCGATATATTCTGTGGTGCTTTTGTTGTTCTTGTGAACACTGAAATTGGTGTAGATTTATTCATTAAAATTAAACCTGTAGGTTTTTAAACATTGATTTGAGGTTTCTTAATTTGTTTCTTGATTTGTGAAAAATTTTTGTTGCAAAGGCCTTGGATTAATGAGTATTGGTTGACTCGGAAAAGCTTTTGAAGTCATTTGTCCTGGAAAACTTCTTGGCGTTATTTTTTGGTTTGGTATTCGGTTAAATATCGAAAATTTATGTGAAATAGAAATACTTTATTAATGTTAGAACGCCATTGGCGTTTAGACACGTCATACAATAAAAATTTAGATATGTATACAAACAATAAGAAATATCACTAAAATTACATTTAAAAAGTATATAAACAAAGACTAAAAACATGGTCTAGAAGTACTTGTAAAAACAACATTGATTATAACAATCACACCAGACAGACACTGAACATATTAAAATAGCATAAAAAAAAACTACAACTAATTAAAGAGTATTTAAAAAATTATGATTTAAGAACTCTTCTAATAAATAAAAAGCTTTGCTGATTAGCTATGCTTTTATTGTTGTCTTAAAGCGCTTCAAAGGCATTTCTCTAATAGTGGAGGGAAGTTTGTTGAAAAGCTTGATACCCAGGGATCTTTTAGCATTCTGGCATCTCACCAGTCTACAGTATGCCACAGCCAAATTATTCCTATTACGGGTGTCATAGATATGCAGTTCACTATGTGGGATATACGGACTTAATTTTTTTTCGACAAAAATATAAAAACTGAAGGAAAAGTTAGAATTCGAAGCCTGGTCTATGCTCCTTTGCAGGCTTCCCTGTAATTTAGTCCAGCCATTATCCTTATTACCCTTCGCTGTAGAGCAAAGACCCTGGAAGAGTGGGATGAGTGACCTTATACCGCATATGACAAAACCGAATAAAACAGAGCATGGTATGCTGTTATCACGGTTTTCAAAAATACACATCCACTTAGGCCACGCAGAGCAAAAACCGATCTTCTGAGTCTGGCACACACAGTCAACATGCTTATCGAACCTGAGACCAACATCAAGATGAACCCCGAGAAACCTGACCACCTCCGGATTATTATCAAGAGACGAGAGATCTCTTAAAGGAAAGACCATAGAGGCTATCTTCTCCTTATTAATAAAAAGCTTGTTGACCAATTTTCCACCTCCGAACGTGCCAGTGACAACTCCTCCAGTGCTTCCGGCAGCACTTCGAGAGAGAGAAGTGTCGTCCGCAAAGAGTGTAAAGTTTGCAAGTGGGCTATTAAGAGGCAGATCATTAATGTAAATAAAAAAAATATAGGTCCAAGAATTGAGCCCTGAGGCACACCCACATTCTTTGGTCTCTCCGCAGACTCCACGCCCCGCCATCTTACAACCTGACTTCTCTGCTCCAAATAAGACCCAAGAAACTGAATGCTGAAAGGATGAAAGCTGTAATGTATAAGTTTTTGTCTGGTCACAGTGAACGCCTTGCTGAGATCACAAAAGACTGTGGCATTGTACTCCAATTTTTCGAAAGATTCCATAATTTTAGATATAATCCTCCCTAAATCCAAATTGGCAGTCTGTAAAAAAATTGTTTTCCTTAAAAAATATAATCATTTTTAGGGCCATACACTTCTCAACAATCTTAGACAAGATCGGAAGAAGAGAAATTGGTCTGTAGCTGGATGGGTCACTCCTGTCGCCCTTTTTAAATATTGGCCCTTTTCAGTTGGGAAGGAAAGGTACAAGTCTGGAAGCAGAGATTTACAAACTTAGTAAGGGGAACCAGAATAATATTTATTACACCCTTAAACAATTTAACACTCATTTCAAAAGCATCTCTACTATTTTTGTTCTTGAGACTCATTACAATGTCTCTAACCTCGTTAAATGAGACTTCACCAAAGAGACACTGGTTTGCTATATTTACTGGTCGATATTTAAGGCTCTCGAGAGGATGTAAATGAGTATCTTCAATACTACCCATAAGCGTATGTGCTAGGCTTGAGAAATAGTCATTAAAAGCATCGGGAGTTATATCATCCTGATGCACTGGCAAATCTCTTTTTTGGGCATTGCCACGAAACCTGTTAGTGACCTGCCACATGGTCCTAATGGGGTTATTAGAGGCGTTAATTAGATTATCTTTAGCCTGTATCTTTGCGTTCCTTATGGATTGCTGGTAGTGTCTTTTGAAAGCCTTGTATTCAGAAAAGCTAGCTAACGAGCAAGTCTTTCTGAAATGAGCATGCAAGAGACATAAAGACTCTCTCATATCCCTTAAGTTGTCATTAAACCAGCTTATATTTATATCCTGGTCGAACCAAACTATATATGATTTCTCAAAAAATGCCCGCAGATAAGCAGTTTCCAAGACCCCTAAGAAAAATTGGAATCTCCTCTCGACACTCATACGATCGTTACTTAAATAGTCCCAAAAAACATTTTCCAGGTAGTTATAAAAGGTGCCCAGGCCCCTCTAAGTAATCGGCCTACAGACTCTTCTTCCCTGACACACAGTCGACCTGCCGACGCCAATGGTAATCCGCAAGAGCTGACCCGATGATCAGAGATGCAGTTATGAACCACAGAAACTGTAAGGGAATTAGGAGAAATATTAATAAAAATGTTATCCAAACATGCATTATCTCTCGTATTTGTAAAGACCAATTGATTGAATCCATATCCAAGCAGAAGGTCGCTCAACAGCACACACTCTGACTTATTCGTGCCAAAATGAACAATAAAATCGCCAGTCAAAATAATTTTTCTACCAATACCAATCTGGGTAAGAAGCCTATCGACAACTTCTAAAAACATATGAAAATCACCCGCAGGTGGTCTATAGACTGTTATTAGCGAGATTCTTGAATCATTCATTAAAACCTCACTTATCTCAATACATTTTTCAATACTTAGTTTTACAATAAATTGCAAATAAGTGTGTACTTGGTTGTTGAATAGCATAACAGGTGTTTGAAAAGATAGTAAAGGTAACATTTGTTGGATATTTCTTTTACCTTCATTGCAGATTGATTTTTTTCTTTTATAGCCAGCTACATAGCTCTTTCCAAACAATCCGGATTTCTAAGTCTAACAGTAGTTTGAATATATAATGGTGAATATTTTTAAAAATATAATAAGACCCAATTATGTCATATTTTTTTATTTGGGCTAGTATACTAATAGTTGCTGCATTTATATTAGGGTCATTGTTTATGGACGAGAAAATCATATTTTTTGTATATTGGCGACGTACACCAAAATTAAAGGCATTTTCCTTAGGATAAGGTTTAAGTGTATGTAATTCTTGTAGCAAACAACTGAAAGATTTTTGATCAGAAAATGCAAGTTTAATATTGTCCCTAACTTTATTCCAAGTATCTAACTTCAAACAACTACTTATTAAAGTCAATACTTTACATTTAAGTTTACCTACAATACCTTTTAAATTAAGTTTTCATTGGCGAAAGTTTAATATGTTTCCTTACATGCGGCATTTGCCAAAAATTTTCAGAACTTAATTGATCTTCAGAATCTTTCGAGTTGGATTGAATATCTAAAACTTTAATTTGTTTTCGATAATTTTTATTACGTTTTAATTTTGTTTAAAGCAGTTTAATGGCAACAAAAAAGGAAATGATGTAATGAATAACGCCATAAATAAGAAACATATAAAATAAAAATAACACACATACACACAAAAATGAATAAAATGAAATAATAAAAATTTTTACCATGCGTGAAAGTTTTTTCCTTCTTGATATTTCTTTTTGCTTTGTTGAAGTGTCTTGAGTATTCTTTTTGCTTTGTTGAAGCCAACCACCACTCGAAGACAGAAGATGTAGAACACCTGAACTTCACCTACTGGTCGACTGGCTTCGTACCCAACTTCAGATATACAGTCCAAAATTAAGGCACGTAGAGTCCAAACAGAAATATACAGTTTCTTTTTAAACACTGTCCTTTTAAATGTTTTGAAAATCACCAGATTTTTTAAAATACTATTCACACAGTTTAATGCGGCACTTTGTTTCACTAGTCAGTACAGTGCGTCTTGCCGACTGCGCCAGTTACGAATTTTTATTAATTTTTCGATTTTGGGACACTAAAATTAGTAAAATTACTCTTAACTTAAATTAAATATAATTTTTATTTAAAGATATGTTGGTAACAACTAAGATTGAAATGAACCACAATTATAGTTCTTAATGGGTATATATACTATCTTAAGAGATAAATCTTGCATAAATATAAATAGATAAAATACAAATAATTACTTAATTAACAATATTCGAAAATTATCTTTTATGTAGATCAGCGTTTCTTGGAAGTTTATCTTCATATGTTGTATTCCTCCAGTGGCGTACTTGGAAATATTGGCTGTGATATGTAACCAAACTGGTCGTCTATAAACGAAATTTCCATAGGTGAATAAATTATACAAAAATGTTGGAAAAGTGTATGTGATAACCCTAATAAAATTTGTTTGGTGAGCATTGCTTTTTTGTGTTTATTTGTTTGCAATCGTTTTTATTATTTTTTTAAATTTGTTTATTCATTATAAACGAAAAAAGTTTAATTCAAGTATTTTATATTTTAATTAGTTAAACTATTATGGTATTAAAGAGGGAATTTCGAAATGCTCTAAATCCTTCTAGGGTCTTATCTAATATTTCAGTTTATAAATTACCATTTTTATATGCAGAGTATATACAATATCTATATTGGTGTTAATCTTCTATATGTTTCAGATTACATCGCTAAGCATTATTGCAAAAATTACATAACCACAGTATGAGGATAATCGTTAAATGTAATTGGTAATCGGTATACACCAATATTTTTATCACTTGTTCGGGGTTTGGCCTTTACGAAGCCGTTAACTTCGTAGTAGCAGCTACGCCATTAGGTAGTAACTGCGCGTCGTAAGACTCGATATGATTACTACACAATTTTACGTAAAACCAGATGTTTGCATCTCACGTCACCTTCGTACCACATCTTCTTATGTTGTACGTTATGTTCTTACGCAAAGTTCACAAACCTACGTCGAATCCAGACGCTGACTGGTCCGCGGTCAAATCTGACTTGATGGATTTATTGGTTGCCTATTGGTCAGGTTTGATTCGGACCTGTCTCTGCCGCCCTACCATTGGTTTATTGGCACAAATTTATTATACACAATTTCTGGTAAGAACCCCGTACAAAACATATGGAAATTAAACACTGGTCAATTTTCACGAAACTTCGTATTTGAATAGCTCTTGCTGATCAAAAGTCTGAAAGGACACAAAGCCGAAAAACTTCCCCAACCCTCCCAAAACTGCTCCTAAAGGTCAAGGGCTGCATTTGACAGATTTTTGTATTGGATTTGGATTTATTGCCTTAGGGAAATATTAAACAACTGTTGTCAAACCTACAGCCCTAGGCTTAGCCCTGTTATTTCCAAAGCAGCTAAACCCACCCTCACCCTAGCTCTTCATGTGACTTTTCCCGTTTACCGAATTTCATATCGAAGCTGACTAAATATTTACACTAAATACCGTTCGACGCCAACGCATTAACCTTCCAACTCTAACAACAACCCTGGGCGGGGGAAACAACCCCAGTCCGTACCAATACCTGCTATATGTTCCTGCTTACGGGTTCTTATGGGGGTGATTGTGAATTGGTTTCCACAGCCCCTGAGCTGTTAGTACTCAATATCGAAATCCCACCCCCTCTTCAGCCGTTCTAAACCTGCTATTTCTAGTTCTCCTCGCTTTAAACATGTGGCGTTCTTCGTAAGAGATTTGTTGGAGGATAATGTACATGTTGTTACTGACACACCAAACCTAAATACCAAAGTATGGATGCACATGCGCAAGTTCCTAAATCTCCCCCCTGCTTTGCATGTAGTTGATTATCTTCTTCTTTGAAGGCGATCCATACATTTCGAAGAATATTTAGTTATAATTGCTTAGAGGCTGTGGAATGCTATTCACGATCACCCTAATTGAGAACCCGTAAGCAGGAACATATGGTAGGCTTTGGTACATATCAGGATCAGGATGGGTTTTGCTGCTTTGAAAATGGCAGAACTAAGCCTAGATACTGTGTAATGGCTGTAGGTTTGGCGACAGTGTAAAATATTGTCGTAAGGTATATCCACCAAAAATGTATTAAATATATCCTCCCGACTTTTAGGCGCAGATTTGGTTTTCACCAAATTATATAACTCTTGAATAATCTCATTAATAATGTCCCAAAGCGTTTTACCGATATATTCAACTATAAAATAAGAAACCTTATAGCAAAAAAACTACAAAATCTACAAATTTAGAAGTATTTATGAAGAAAGATTGCGTCATTTATATATTATAAATAAAAATGGGGAATTTATCCTAAACTGTTTAAAACATTTTAGGAAAAAAATATCTTGAAGAATCCCGTTTAAGGGGCTTCTTTCTATCTCTTTACATTTCAAAGTCTAGTGTACAGAAATTTTTCCCGCGGTTTTATATAAAAAAACCCCATAGAAATATTAAGGAGTCCTTTTAATAAACTTTAAAAATATAATTATGGAATTTTATAAATTCAAGAGAAATAGCAGAGAATATGCAACTTTAAAAATGTTTTTTGAATCCCATGTATATCATCTATTTGATGTAGGTTTATTTGCGATTTAAAATATTGTTGATTTTTCAATTTTTTTTTTTTTTTTTAATATTGGTCGGAATTATTAAATATTACCAAAATAAAGGACCCCTCAATTTTCTTATGGAAAATGTGTTTCGGCCAATTGTTTTTAAACTTTGCATAGTGATAGTTCTCGAAACGCTGATCAAAAGCCTTCACGATCACAGACCTGACCTTTGAGGGTGATTTTGGGGGGATCGGGAGGGTTTTCGGATTTTGTGCCGTGGAGACTTTTGATCGGCGGTCGAGTAAAACTGTTACTATGCAAAGTTTGAAAACAATTGGCCGAAACCTATTTTCCATAAAAAAAATGCGGGCTCCTTTCATATTATTTCTTTAAAGTAATGCCACAACTTAAAACTTCTGCTTTTGATAGGGCAAGAATTATTACTTTGCATGATGCTAGAAATTCCAATCACCATATGCACAAGATAAACTTTCTCACTGCCGATTAACGAACTCGTTGGTAAAGTTGACAATGAACTTAACAACAAACTAAATTACACAGACACATTTTTAATGTCAACTGGTTGTACGTATTTGTATAGAGGTATTCCTTTTTTTCCTTAAAAAATAAACAAGAAAATGCTTCTCCTTTGTTAAGTTAATGGCGTATCCAAAGCCATAACATATGGTACTAAAAAACGGTTAGAGACCCGACGTGGTATATGTCCGATTCACCCCAATGCCTTGTTCGGAATAATCGTCAAACCCACTCCAGGGTATAAAACTTGATCTTAGTTTTCTTTTTCGTTTCAGAAACAGCGCATATACATATTATAATTTTTCACGCACGCAAAAGTGAGTTTGGCAGAACAGTTTCGAAACAGTGAGTTTTGGGTTTGGTTTGCAGTTAGTCAAGTTGCTGTGTAAAGTGTTGTAGGACTCTTAATATATGGTAAAGTGAGGAGTAGTGCTTAAAACTTAATCATTTGGCCAATTCTGTTTTTAAATAACATGTAAGAAGTAGTGTCAGCTTAGTTTGTTGTAATAGATCTAACCAAATATTAAAAAATTGTTTGATTGCGGGTTTACTTAATTAAGCCAATCTAAAGGTAAATAAAGACCTTCGAAGTAATCTATTATCTAATAACATTACTTGTACTGGCGCCCTTTTAGCATCAAATATTTTTATGAATTATATCTCTTGACTAGAAAGATTTTTATGTTTTAGCATTCACAGAAAGAGTTTTAATAACTAACTCCCTTGTGTTTTGTGGCTTGGGTTCAGTTAGTCGAGGCATGAACTTTAAGAACTAATAAGTATATTGAAGGCTCTTTTAACGATTAGAAGAAAAAATCTACTTAAATATTAAAAATTCAAGGTAACAAACCATTCACATAGTTTTTCCACTATATCTGTCCATAAAAAAAGGCGTTGGTGAGCAAGAAATGATCAAATTAATAGGACATACTCAGGCCAACTCTTGGACGCCTTATTTGCGGTTGGACTCTAAATATCACTTAAAATTAATTGCAAACTTAAAAGAGAGAGCAAAAAAAATATTCGCAAAAAGGCCACGTCAACAAACCTTTCCAACAATCAAAAAAATTTTGCCTTTAAAATATTTTATTTATGAAAAATATCTTCAGAAATAAACAGACATTTTAAAACATTGTCTATTTTATTAACAAAAAAAAATAAATGGCAAAATAATGGTGGGGTCCAACACTTTTGATGATGTGCGTGTGTTTAAAATTCTTACATACGCAGCTAATGGTAGAGAATTTTTGAATTAAAGACTTTTTAATTTTCTAATTTTTGATTTAATGTTACATAACAATTGCAATCAAAAATATGTATTTTAGGCAAAGCTTTCGAGGTCATATAAAACGGGTAACAAATAAAGGGTTTCAGAGAATTATTTAGTGGCGAAACGACATAGTGTTTAAAATGGTCTTAAGTTGAACCCGTTGTTTCATTTATCTTTGTTTTGTGACCACTTATTGTAGGACTGTTATATTTAAATGCTAAGAAATAAGTATGACATGTTTAAAATTTTCGTTCTCGTATTATGCGATAAGTTCATGAACATCTATATTTAGATAATTGTGTACGTACAAAACTTTAGAGGGACTATTAATAATTCCAATATCACTTGCAAATGAAACATCATAATTTATAGGAAAAATATCTTCAGAAATAAACAGACATTTTAAAACATTGCCTATTTTATTAACAAAAAAAAAATAAATGGCAAAATAAGGTGGGGACCAACACTTTTGATGATGTGTGTTTAAAATTCTTACATATGTAGCTAATGGTACAGAATTTTTGAATTAAAAACTTTTTAATTTTCTAATTTTTGATTTAATTTTACATAGCAATTGCAATCAAAAATATGTATTTTAGGCAAAGCTTTCGGGGTCATATAAAACGGGTAACAAATAAAGGGTTTCAGAGAATTATTTAGTGGCGAAACGACATAGTGTTTAAAATGGTTTTAAGTTGAACCCGTTGTTTCATTTATCTTTGTTTTGTGACCACTTATTGTAGGACTGTTATATTTAAATGCTAAGAAATAGGTATGACATGTTTAAAATTTTAGTTCTCGTATTATGCGATAAGTTCATGAACATCTATATTTAGATAATTGTGTACGTACAAAACTTTAGAGGGACTATTAATAATTGCAATATGACTTGCAAATGAAACATCATAATTGTAAGACAAATATAGATAGAGTTACTTAAAAAGTTTACAAATTTACAATTTGTTTTCGTGTTGATACTTGGAATTTCAAAAAATATGCACAACACAAGTAAATTTAAAAAATATTTCTTTTAATAAAGAATAAAATAGAGCATGCAGCATGCTATAATTCAATATCTACTTTTACGATTAACAAACCAAAGATATTAGCAAGTTGATAAATTGAAGTATTTTCCTGCTAAGTCGTACGACCCATTGAAATTGCTACAAGGTAAACTTATACCTTGAACTTTCCGTACTTTCTTTAGCACTTTCTAGATAATTATTAAATCTTTAAAAGAACTATGTATTTAATCATTAAATAAATTACAAACAAACTTATAAATAGTAATAGTAAGTTACGTAGTAACGTTTTTTATATAAAGACTTTATTACCAATTTAGGTCAAAATTTTTTTTAATTATTGTGAACAGACTTTCTTACATTTTTACTATTATGCGATTTTACATTAGAGGTTCCCAGTTCAGTCAATTTTTTTTTACTAACCACAACTAACCATTTTTTTTAGTACACTTTGCATTTTATATATTTGGTTGTAAGCCCTAATAGATTTTCATATGTGAATATTTTGCAATTTTGATAATATTACATATATACGTGTTAAAACGATACCCTCCTTTTTTATGCCGGTTAAAACAAAATGTTTACTGGCTTGGTGAATTACTTCACCAGATACCTTAGTTTCACTCACACACACACAGGAAGTTTATACAGATATATGGAATTTTAACATAAAATTAAATATTACTTACTGATTAAATACTTCAGTCAAAATATGTGTATCACCTTTTCTTGCGTTTTCGGCGTTATTTACATTTACGAGATACTCATTCTTTTTCACAAATTGTATGTCATTACTGTCCGAGTTAAAGTTGCTATTTTTTATTCTTATCTCAAATGAATCATCAGATGGACTCGATTCCATAAAAATTTTCGATTTAATATTCGGTTTTAAGGGTATAGTCACAATGCATGTCATTATTAAAAATAGTATATAACATAAAACCGGCACTGTGTAAGACCAACGAAGAATTTTTACCAACTGAGAATTTTCAAACATTTGCACTTTTTATAAAAAAATGAAAATAAATAGCACATTATTATAAACTTACTTTAAATTATGTACTGTTGAGATTAAAAGATCTTTTACACACGTTTATGGCCAACAAAACAACATCAACGTAAGATTTAGGTTAAGTACTTTCTCTTTTAGGGTAAGGTAAAGATTATATTAAATTTATTATTTAATTAATATGCATTATTTTAGTTATAACAACTGCATTCTGCATCTTTTAATACACGTTATTTTATAAATATGTGTGTTCACTTTATTTTAACTTGAGAACGACAGTCATAAAATCGATAAACAGAGCGCAGGGCAAATAAAATATGTATCAGAGAGTTTTAGAAAATAAAGATCTATAAATGTATTACTGAAGTTTTTTTGTTTAAGTTAACTAACTACTTTTTTGCGACAGAAATTAGGTGGTTTTTAAATTTTTAAAAATGCAAACAGTAAGAAAAGTGCAGATCTATTTGCATGCACTATAACGATTTTTATGTTGCTTATAGATTTTCCTTTTTTACATATTTTTTTAGATTACATTAGCGTCATTAAGGACTTACTTAAAAGAATTTCAAATAAATTTGTTCCAACGAAAAAAAAAGAAATTAAAACTCTAATTAAAGTAATGATAATTTACCCTACGTTAGTAATAGTATAGATCCCTGAAAGAAAAGGTCTCATAATTTCAAGTCTATGGCGGTTAAACGCTCTTTTAAACAGGTAGTCTCTGTTTTTACAACCATAAAATGAGCTATCCAAAAGAATACGATAAAAAAAGTCACGAAGACAATATGTATTTCTCAAATACAAGACCAGAGAAATTTCCAGCCTCCGGCTCACCGGAGCCATTGTCCCAATACTTCTTATTAAGCTCCCATCACTCCAAAACAAACCCAATCTAGCATTCCAGTGCCTTTCAAAATAACACAAGCCCTAATTTAATCTCCTCCCAAAATTATTTAAAACTTTGCATCGACTTTATCATGAACACATCAACAGAAAACCAAAACTTTAGTAAAAATGTATTATAATTCCACACCAATCTAAAGTCCTACACGGAACTGGATCAGATGTCTTTTTCAGAATAACAATCCATAAGCTCATAATCCATAATGCATTTAAATCCAACATTAAAAATTATCCAGTGGAACATTCAAGGTTGCAATTCAAACAGGGATAATCTAATTAATTTATTTATCATCGGAAAAAAAAAATCCCTAAAAAGATTTAACAGGACAGAGCAGATGGCTACGGGGGAAGGGCCACCTGCATTAAAAATATAATTTTATTTTCTAAAATTAGTGCCTTTAACTCTGACAAATATAATAAATATCAAAAAAAAAATAAAAAAATAAAAAGATACCTAATTAATATCCATGTTAAAAATAGCAATGTAATACCAGGGAGCTTCTTAGAACAAATGTTGGATAATAGCTTTACTAATAAATTAATTATTGTAGGCGATTTCAATTCCCATTATTCTTTGTGGGATAAATCACCCATACATAAGGTTGGAAAAATAATTAGTAAATTTTATTTAAAAAATAATTGATTATAATAAGTGATGGTTCCCCGACCCTGTTCCAATCTACTAAAAATAAAAGTGCGGTGGATTTGACCATGGTAAGCGGAGATCTGCCTCTGTACACAACTTGGGATGTCTATGATGATTGTGGTAATAGCAACCACTTTCTGTGCTTTCTAAAAATAAACTTTCCGAAATCTTATAATCTCAAACACACAATCTTTACCAATTATAAAATAGGAAATGTAAACAGGGCCGACTATGATAACTATAGAGATAAAACGTGTATTTAATATATAGTCCACAGTACGGGCCCCCTCTGCAAGTTGATTTCCACATACTTTATAATTCGTGAGGAACTTCGTTTGGACGAGTCTACCACACTTTTCCTCTGCCACTTTTCTCGATTCCTCCGCTTTTCCGCTCCAAAAATCCTTATAGTTTGGCAATTTTTCGAGGTTTTAAAAAGTCACGACCACAACTTTTTTTTGCCGACAAAAATTTGTTCGACTTTTTTATGTCTACCGCTCGAAACATGCCTAAATGGCAGTATTGATTGTAAATAATTTATAAAATAATATTCCATGGTTGTCCGATAAATTTCAAGCCGCATTTTTTCAGAAAATCGGAATTTTGACGGTGTATAAAAATCGTTTACCATATGTTGGACAAAAATAACACACAAAAGAAAAGTATTTTTTAAAGAAAAAAATTTATTGCCCGACAAAAATCTATCCGCAAAATCGTTAGTCCGGCAAAAAAAAAAGATAAAGAAATTTGTACATATATTTATAATTGCTAATTAAGTATTTTATTCTATGAATTGGTAAATTTTTTTATCTTTTTTTCCCAAAAATTTGGTTTGTTCTTTAAAGAATTACATAAAAAGACTCCATTTTAACTAAAATTCAATGTTTCTCTCTTTCGGAGAGTAAATTACTTAACATGAGACAGTTACAGTGTACGTTGCATTGTTGTTACCATAGACACTTTTGTGTTACGGAACACTGTAAAAATTATGTTGTATATAGCTTTTATTATTTTTGAAGGTAACCTGAGGCGGAAACTTTTAAAATATTATAAGAGGAAATGGTTTAAATATTTTAAATTTTGTATGTTAACTTTTATTAGGGGTCATCCATAATTTACGAGACACGAATTTCATGATTTTTTGACAACCACCCCATCCCTGTCACAACTCGTCACATTTGTAAGACCCTCTCCACCCTAGTGTAACATCACATGTTTTGAAATGTTACGTCTTAAAATAATCAAAACAGTTCTACACCGGACTACAAGTTCATTTTACATGGGGCGCCTTATCTTTTACTCTTCCTACTCATGGGCAACCGCCGCGCGAAATTGCAGGACAGCAAGCGTGAGCTCACCAACGAATAAAACCTACTTAAACCTTATGAGTATATAGAAAGAATTAGAGAAATTTAGATTTTTACACCTAATATCACAAAGCTGATAACACCCCCATACTTCTTATCACACAATGTCACAATCCTCTACACCCCTCCCCTCCCCCTTAATGTGTGACGTAATTTATGGATGGTATTTAATGATTTTTTAATAATATGCTGACACTAAATTGTCGGACAGGTGTATTACTATTTTCGACAATATATTTAAAAGAAAAAAGTGACAACTAGGTATGTGGTCAACGATTTATTATACCCCGTCAAAATTTCGATTTTCAGCTGTCGGACTGAAAAAATTCGGCTTGAAATTTGTCGGACAAACATAAGATGCTTTTTATAAATTATCTACAATCAATTTTACAAAAATTACCTATGTGGTGATCGATTTTTAATACCTTGTCCTTTGGGCATGCTTCGAGCGGTAAACATAAAAAAGTCGGATGATGAATTTCACTGCCAAAGAACACGTATCCAGTGCTCTCAAGAATGGGACCCTAAAATCCTCGCAAAAGAACAACGAGAAGAACCAAAGGGCGTTCACCAAAACTGCAGAAGTCATGGAAAGGACCAAATAAAGTAGTAACCCGACTTAATGATCTGGTGTACCGAATTCAGAAGCGCCCACAGGCGAAGATGAAAGTTGTACATCTAGAACGGCTGTGCCACTATCAAGATCAAGAAGATACTTGATCGAGACGATCCAAACTTGGAAGGGGACAATGTTACGGACGTTAGTTAGTGTTAAGTTAATAAAAATGTAAAAGGTTAGGATTATTTTATTTGGGTTAATAATTTATTAAAATATAGGTTACCTTAGTTTTTCCCCTTTTCGACGGCCATTGCGGGTTATCCGCAACGTTTGTAAACCTAATATCAATAAAGGTGTAAAACCAGGATCCTTGTTTTTATATGGGGTGTCAGGAACAATATATATATATATATATATATA